>VOQK01037241.1:0-10204 GCA_015052645.1 Benitochromis conjunctus
AATGAAGGCTGGTGAGAGATGAAAGCTGCGCAGGCAAACATAAAAAAGGCATCAAAAACGAGTGCGCTTTAAGCTTTAAGGTGGAGACGGTGTTTTCATTATGGTTATGCATACGTTTCTATGTTTGCTCACAAATCTTCAAATAACCATCTCTGTGTCTCTTTCTGTCTGTCCTCCTGCAGAAAGACTATATAACTCCAATGGACGTGACTTGAGAAGAGCACTGTTCTCTCTAAAGCAAATCTTTCAGGTAACACACACACACACGCGCACACACACACACACACACACACACACATATTTCAATGCAATTACCGTTAGTACATTGTTGCAGAATACAGTTGGTTATTGTGGCCACTGTGTGCTTCTGTGATGACAGGATCTCCATCAACGTGGCATTTCTCTCTCTGTCTTTGTGTGTGTGTGCGTGTGTGTGTGCTTGCATTGAAATTTGTGTGGTAATCTTTTATTTTAAGTGGAGAAGAGTTAGCCGCTTTAAAAAAAGAAGAGCTTTACTCTGCAGCACAAACACAACAAAAGCACTGCAGTATGAAAAAAGACAATGCTTCAGCAAACAGAGCAGCACTGTGCAAACTTTCAGATTGTTCAAAAAAAGTGCAACATTTAAGCTTTTAAAAATGGCCCCCCTTAAAAAAAAAGTCCATGCGTTCTCCATGCTTATTTTCTACCACCTTTTTCTCAGAAGTTGCCTGAACCTGGAGCTTAAACGGTGCACATGAAGGTGTTTTTTTCTGTAACAAATGACACGTAAAAAGCAGAAAACTGTAAAAAGCCATGTCTGCTGACAAGTGTGAGTGTGTATACCAGCTGGTCTGATCCCAGGGGAGGGTTTGAAAATCTGTGTTGTGTCAACTTAAATCTTAAACCTCCACATCACTGACATCAAGTGGTAACACAAGAAAATGCATTAACTGCATTCATGAAATTAGAAGCTCGGTTCGGGTTATCCCGTGCTTCCTCTGTTTGTCCTCATTTTCCTTCAGGATGACAAAGACTTGGTCCATGAGTTTGTGATGGCCGAAGGTCTGACGTGTCTCATCAAGGTGGGAGCAGAAGCTGACCAAAACTACCAGAACTACATATTAAGAGGTATGTTCTCTCCCATGCTATAGTACATGCTTAAATCAGCGGGGTCATTCTATTTTTGTCCAAGGGCGACATTGTGAAATGGGACTCACATCAAGGCACATCAAGACATTTAGTGTAACAATTTTTAAAATCCTGTATAACAATTAATAAACAAAAGTAAATGATATCTTATGATTCTATTGGCTGAAATGGTCTGCATATAAAAGTAAAATTTACCCGTAGTTCTCAGTCAAAGACCTCGGAGAAATTTACCATGCTGCAGTCGTGTGCCTCTGTGGCTCAGTGACTTTTTAAAGCAAACACTCACTCTTTATGGCTCTTCGTCTTTGCCGGCGTGCGGACAGAAGCATCCAAGTGAAGACAATAAATATGTTCTGTGAATTGTCTCGAGGCAAACGGAGACACTGGCTCTTTCCTTACCCTGTCGAGATGTGGGCTTTCCACAGAGTCCCACTTCTTTTGAAATAGCCTGCAAGCAGCATCAGCTTTTCCTTTGTTTCTCAGCTCGTTTGTTTAGCCTGGCGCGTACACATGTAGGGTGCATGCCATGACATGATCTCGACATGTTAGACGATATGCATGAAAAATCAAATTGTAAGTATTACAAACAAAAGCTGAAAAACCCTGTTTCCAGTGTTTTAAGCAGAGTTTTTAACCGTATTATTATTTCTGCTAAAGTATTATTGAATATTATTATAAGATGGCAATACAAAAAGAACAATGCAATGGAATTTAGTCATGTTTGTCACTCAGAGGTTTTCTATGGAGCTGTTGTTGTGGTCGGTGCCATCGTTGTCATGACTGATTGATTTTCTCATCATAATCAGCATCACTGCTGTCACTAATGTTATCGTTGTTATTTAATTCTTCTTGGTGCTTTTTATTTTATTTTACAACAAGTTCTCAGTCATCTTTCTGTATACTTTTCTGACTTTTTCTTTCTTTCTCAGCTCTCGGGCAGATCATGCTCTACGTGGACGGGATGAATGGTGTCATTGGCCATCCTGAGACAATCCAGTGGCTCTACACTCTCGTTGGCTCGAAGGTATCAAGTCCAGCGTACATCCTACAAACCTCAGAGAACACACACACACCACCCTGCCATTGGTTAACCAGCCATTGTTTGCAGAACATTATTTTTAGCATTTATCCAAAGAAACACACACAAACACATACTCTAATGATTGTGTTGTGTGTTTCCAACTGTGGGTGGTGGCTTTTGTTGGCTTTGTGGTGTCCTCGTGCACTGGGCACCAAGATACTCATGCTGGGACATTTTTTTTTCAGACTAGGCCGGTCATTCCCTTACATTACCACCCCCTGTGTTTCACTGGTGTTTCCAGCGTGAGAACATGGAGCAATAAAATCTCCAGAGGAGGCGCCTTTCGTGTCGAACGCTGGGATAAAAGCATTTAAAGCCCCTTCTTCGACTTGAAGCAATCTTCTAGTTCACAGCAGTGAAGCAGACGGCTGTAGGCGTAGCCACCCTGTACGCTGCCTCTCATCCAGGGCAGTTCTAGTGGAATTTGGCCTGCGATTATATCCCCAAAACAATGCACTAGACCCCCGTTGCTCCTCCTGCAGACTATGGCCCACAGGATGATGGTCCCACCATGAGTAAAGGCAGTTGCTCACCAACAAGACATTGCCCCAAGGTCTTATTACAGGACAGCAGGCAGACTATCAGAGTATCAGACTATCTTAGGGCAGTGTAAATTGTGCCCTAGTACTAAAGGTGATTCGTGGAGAATATGCTCTTGTGAGCACAGTATGTTGATCAGCATTTACTTCCTTGAGATTTTTTGGTAGTGTTGTATTTTTATCATAGATGGGTATGTGAGAGTCCATCGTCTGGGTCATGTAAGAACAGCTACGGTTCTGCAGCATCTGCAGCTGTCTTTGTTAACAAGTTCATGAAATTCCTTCTTAAACCCAAACCAAAACCATCATTCCTAGTTGCCTGATGATGTCCGTTACAATAAAATTAACCAAAATGTTGCACTGCCTAAAATTTAAACCAAATCTTGTAAAATTGAATTTACATTATGACGTTTCCCCAGAACAGGATCCCTAAAACAGAGGCTCACAATATAACTGTGTAAATAGATTATGCAGCATGATTATTACAAGCATAACACACACAAATAATGAAATAGCATCTGCTTGTATATCTTGGTTGTCACTAATGCTGAACATGTGAATTTTAAATGTCTAGAGCAGATGAGGAGAGCAATAGGAAGAAAGTTGTCCATACTTTATGCAAGTTTGTTTATATTTGCACCCTAGTTCCGTCTAGTGGTGAAAACAGCTTTGAAGCTGTTGTTGGTGTTTGTGGAGTACTCAGAGTCCAACGCGCCGCTGCTGATCCAAGCCATCACCTCTGTGGACATGAAGAGAGGTACTAAAAACTTAATATGCCACCATGTGCTGAGGGCTTAAAGTAGAGAGATAGGTAGTTTGTCTGCATGATAATATTTTTGAAGTAATGGAATTTAATCAACTGACGTCTAGGCAGCAAGCCATGGTCCAATGCTATGGAGATCTTGCATGAGAAGGATGGAGTGGATACGGAGCTTTTGATCTATGCAATGACCCTCATCAATAAGGTATGCAGAGCTATAGTTTATACCTTTGCTGAGTGCTTACTTGTGTGGATATGGAACATTTTCATTTTTATTGAAAACACATCTTGGTTACATCTTGATGATGTCTCCTTTCTTTTTGCAGACTCTTGCAGCGCTGCCCGACCAGGATTCGTTTTATAATATGGTGGATGGTCTGGAAGAGCAGGGCATGGAGACAGTTTCCCAAAGACATCTGGGGCGGAAAGGAACCGATCTTGACTTGGTCGAGCAGCTTAATATATATGAGGTCTGAGACACTCACAAACAAAACATTAAAAGCGGTTGAAAATGCCTTATTACTGATCCCATTTCAGCTCGTAAATGCTGTCCTAATAGCCCCAATAAAGGTCAGAGTGCAGTGTAAAATGTAAAAATAAAAAAAGAATGTTTGTTATGATTTGTAAATCTATTAAACCAAACATAATAGCTGAAAATAGTGCAAAATCTTATATCAAAGTCCAGTTTCTGTCTATTTAAATAGGTGGCATTTTTAACACCCACTCTTTTAGGGTTAGGATGGCATTGTTCCTGCTTTGCTACTAAAAAAAAAAGGTAAAAGAAAAAGCGTCATCTGCATGGGAGCATATGTTGCTCATAAAACTTTCTATATGTCCTCTGGCAATAATGGTGCCTTCACAGTTATTATTCGTAAATTAGAGCGTTGAACAGTGGACCTAAATGCAGACGTGGAGGCAGAAGGAATAAACAAAAAAACTTTTTTGGTTTTATGCTAAAGTCCTAAAGAGAAAGTTCAGTAGCATAGAACACAATCCTAGGGATGGCTGTAGATGGAAGGTTAACATATGCTATGACAAGGAGTAGAGGGAACGTCAGGGCTATTTATACACGAGGGTAATCAGGGAAGTGAAAACACAACAGTAACAAGACTCAGCTGCACTCAATCCAGACACGGAAGCAGAGGAGGGAAGTAAAAATAAAGGCAAGGGATGGGTGATAACTAAAAATAAATAAGTAAATGAAGCAGAAAGTGAAGAACAAGAACTATAACAGGAAAACACAGACATGAATAAGCTTAATAGAGGGTGGTCAAAGAAGGATAAGAGGCAGAGAAACACTGAGGGGCCTTGTTAAATTCCATTAATACAAACAAAAGAATAAAGTAAAGCAAAAAACACCAGGGATCATGATATTATCCGACCAGGTGCCATAATTTAGTTTCACAGCATATTAGCTGTGAGTTCCACTCATTAGACCAAAGAATCATTCTTGATTTGCAAAAAAATTATGAATTTTTTTTATTTGGATTTGGGTCAGACCGCAGGACAAATGTCCACTTTGCTTCATCAACCCTAAAATATATATTTTTTTATTTTTTGAAGTACCTCTCAATTTACAACTTGACATGTCTATCCCCAGACGACCCTACGGCATGAAGATGGTGACGATGACAGCCAGCCTCCACCAATGGTACGCCGGGACCGCAGGCGAGCCAGCCTCGGGGGCGGGGATAAAAGGCACGGCCTGGAGAGGAGGCGGAGCCGCAGGGCCTCTCTTGGACGATCCGGTCACGCCTCTCCCTGCAGCCCCGCGTCCCCACAGAGAGCCGGCTTCCAGCCTTTCAGTGGAATCAGATCTGAGGACGTGAGCGAGAGGTGAGCGTGCTGGAAGATGAAATAGTTACATATCACTTATTAAATTCCAGGTGAAGAATTACTTAAAAGGTGTCATGACAAAGCAAACAAAAGGGCGATAGTTGTTAAATATTTTGTCATTTTTCAGAGAAGGTCTGACTGTTTTACTGCTTTCTGCTCCAGAGCACTGTCAGGTTACCTTCAGTCCATGTAAGTCCAAGCATCACTGAGTCTCTGCTCCTCACAGACCTGCTGTAACAACTACCCATGAGTCCTCCCTACTCACAGCGTGGGTTTTCCTGCTACAACGAAACACCACTGCAGACTTCTGCTGCACTGGAATAAAAATAATTGTTTTCAGCAGCTGCGTACGCCTTCGGGGTTTGCTTGGAATTCTAATACAGGCGAACACGGTATTAAACCAGCACAAGCTTTTGTCAATGCTGTGTGTAAGAGCACAACAAAAGGGAATCAGGATGGGACTTTAACTGTTTGCTCAAGGCAAATCTTTCATCTATTGTTCCTCTCCTCCTCTTTAGATTTGAATATAATAATAGATGATGGATAAAATATAATTTGCTTTAGTCACATTAATAGACACATGATGGGGTTAAAGAGCTAAATCGTGCACACCTGAGCATACCTGTGAATCGTGAAAAACACGTTCAAACGGGGTCAACTGTACTGTGAAACATTACTTTTTTCCCGTGATTTATTTTTGAATGAATTGAATCAGTGGGTGAAAGCTGTTTACATCCGGGACCGCATCCTGCTTCGTATTATGCACGCACACAAGAAAACCAAACACAAGCTTTATTGACCATCCCATTCGTCATACACACGTGGCTCTGGTCTTGTGGAACAACACCTGGGAGCGCAGACGGACTTGACTGCAACAGGCCTCATCTGGTTTCACTATACAACAAGCACAGCAGTTTGGTGACAGCGATCCCCCAGACGGTTTCTCCTCTCAGCATTCCTTTCCCTCTTTCCTTGTTATCGTGTTCTGTGTTCATGCGCATGTAAAACCACCTAACTGGAGGCATGAAAGTGTGTAATCAGAAACATTCATCCGCCATCTCTCCCCTTTTCATTTCTTGTGCGTTTTCTCTTGTCTTTTCTCTTGCCGTGTCTTTGTTTGTGGCCTTTGAGTTTGATAAATGTGACTTTTTAGTGTAGCCTTAAACATCTTCTCCACACACGACCCCTGAGCTTCTCCATCCCTTTGCTCCTTTCTGTCGAGATTTCTATTTGCATGCTTTTCTTATGTATCACTTCATCTCTCCCTCATCCTTCCCTCAAATGTTCCACCCGTATGTGTGTTCACCCCCCCACCCACCTCAATAGAGTGGAGGAATGTGATGAGGATAGCATTGAGGAGGAGAAGGAGAAAGAGGAAGAGGAGACTCCTGTGACTGAGTCTGATTCGGATGAGCAGGAGGGGGCTAATGAGACCACCTCCAGGTATTTTAGGACGTAGTGGTAACATAGAAATGAAATAATGGTTTCATAAAGGTTCCAAATGTCTCTTTAGTCCCTGTCTGTCTAGCTGGTTTGCTCTGGTGGCCCATGTCTGTTGTAGATTTGCCTGCCGGTCTGCTCAGTTCTGCTTTTACCCATTTATTCCTCTCGATCCATTCCTCTGTTCCTAGCCCCGCTAGACATCTTCCATCCACCGTTCAAAGAACAACCCTTAAGTCCATCACCATCACCTCCAGAAAGGAGTCTGTAAAGGTGACAGAGCAGAGGAACTGGAGTGAACCGACCCCAGCAACAACCACCACCAGCATCTCCTCCCCCTCTACCCTAACGCCTTCTCCCACTGTGTCCTGCACTCCCAGCCCTCCAGGACAGCCTTCCCTCCTGGCCACGCTGCTGGCCAGAAAAAAGTCTATCGTCACTGTGCCAGCTACCAAGGAGGTGAGCCCGCCGTTGCGTGGCAGCTCGCACCTCTCCCCCAACCGCCTGCCCTACCTTCCCCACTCGCCCTTTCACCTCTTCTCGTACGATCTCGACGAGGAGCCGTCGCCCCCGGCTCAGGCGAAGCAGAGCGAGGAGCCACCCAAACCAGCATCTCCCAGGTCAGATGGGCAGCAAAGCACAGTCACCAATGAATTCAAGAAGCTTTCTTTCTCTTCCGATGTCCCGCTTTTTACTTTTCCAGTTTCCACTTCTGGCTTTTTTGTGTGTGTGTGCATTCACCAGCTTGGAGCCACTTTGCATCTCTTTTGTTATTCATCACTTTTCTTCACTTCAGTTCTTTCACCTCACAGTTTCTCACCTTGAGTTTCTCAACTCTTATTGTCACTTTTCATTCCTTTACGTCTTTTCTTAGTTCCTCCACGACCTCGATGCTCCACACTTTTTTTTAAATGCACAATCTCCACTTGGCCTCCTAGTAGCATTTCCTTTCCCCTCTTTTCAAGAACAGCACAACCACTGTTTGCTTTTCTTTAACCCGTCCTCAGTAGTCTCTCTTTGCTTTTTCCTGAAACTTTGCATTTCCTTATCTTTACATTCTCCACTGTCTGTCCAACTTGACAGACAGGCAAAGATTAGTTGTTAGATTTGTGGTTAATACTAGATTTCCATAAGATTCACACTTAATCTGTACCAAATTTGTTGTGAGAACGCTGCATGAGTAATCAAGTGTTCCCAATCAGAAATTAAATTACATGCATCAAGTTATAGATAACAAGAATCAGATGGGTTTTTTTTGCTTTGTATTGCACATGTGGCACCAGAACCTTAAATAATATGACATTAGCTTAAAAAAGAAAGCTCTTGTCTGCTCTGGTGTAACAGCTTGACAAGGCCAAAGGTCTTTTTAGCGGACTCTTAGTGAGGACAGACACCTTGCCTGAAATTTTCCAGCAGCATAATAGAATAAACACGACAGCAGTTAGAAATTAGGGTCACTCAAGTGTTGCACCAACACATTCCTGTTATGAAACAAGGTGTCACATTCATTTCTGGGCACGAGGTTTTGCGCTCGCCAGTTAGTCCATGTAGTGTTGTGCAACCGTGAGAGGTCACTCTCCCTGTTTTTCTCCTGCAGGAACGGAGCCCTCACGTCCTACTCCTCTCTCAGCACCCCGAGTACACCTACCAGCTCAAGGTGAGAAGCCACAGCAATAACATGTGAGGTGTGGAAACAGCCTTAAAATACGCAGCGCAGGACTGTAAACAGGTTCACACACAGGAACAGATTCATGTGTGTTTTCACCGTCAGACTCACATGTGTAAAAAATACGGAGCATGTGCGACCCAACCGTGCTTTCATGCCGATGACATACTAAAGTAAATATGGTCTAAGGTAGTTGGTTCCAGATTTACTAAACTCTCTCTTAAACCTAAACACATGCAAGGAGCGTATGTTGTGTTATGGCAGTTTATCAGAAGAGAGCAGCAGATTAAAACTCTGCAGCAGAAATCAGGATGACAGGGAATAAAAAAAGAAAAATGAATAAATGAAGGAAACCTCCTTTTCCTCACTCTGTCTCTGCTCCTTCAGACCTGCTTTGGGAGGGCTTCTGTCCTCGTCCTACCGCCAGCACCAAGAATCTTTGGCAGCTGAGCGAGAGCGCCGCCGTGTGGAGAGAGAAGAGAGGCTCCAGAAAATAGAAAGAGAGGAGAGGAACAAGCACAGGTGAGGCATCTTTGGTCATAAAATGTTTTATGCAAGAACAATAAATGAATAAACGCTGTTTTAGTTTGTAGAATGAGTAATTATGTTTCCAAACAGTGAAAACCTTAAAATCATTAGACCAGGAAAATAATAAGACAGACATGGCCCCAAAGCAATCCTGAAATGAAAGCTGTTGGAGAATTGCACCACAGTAATGATGGTGGTGCAAGTATAACTTGCAGAAGTTTGCTCCAAGGCGAGGAATTTTATATATATATATATATATGATTTATCTCCATTTCATAAATTAGCTCAACAGTCTGACAAGAATAGATCATGTCATGCATAAGACAAAGGTGTTGGACAGTGTGTTGAACATGTTAGACAGATCTGCAGAGAACAGTGTGCGTGATATGATTGCTACCTTTTAAAACAGTCTGTTTGTTGTGCCTCTCACAGCCGCGGCTATGTGGATAAAATGGAAGAGGCCCGGCTCGCACGGGAGGAGAGGTGAGTGTGTGCGTACACTAAATCAAAACAACACAGAGCCGCTGAATCAGTTGGACTTATGTTAGAGCCGCTGCTTTGGGAAGCTCGGTAATAGCGTAATTGTTCGCAGGTTAAAAGGTGCCCGTTGCCTGCCAGAGGCTGGAGGGGTGGGGGGAGTACTGAGCTGATTTTCTTTGCTCCGTCCGCCTGTTTTGTCGTTTCTTTAAGGAGCTGTATTTTAACTGCGGCACTCAGCCAAGGGCCTGATTGTTTTGGCTGCGTGCTGTGAGAAAATCAGGTTCCTGGATTTGTCAAGCCTCTCACATTCAATGGACGTGCACGTACACGTCCACACTTTTTACTCAGCCGTGTGTAGTCGCACTAACACGCGCACACACACACCAGAAGAATTTTCATGAGGCTAATAAATCTGTGTTTGTGTGCAGATGGGAATCACAGGAAGAAAGAGATTTACTCAGAAAGGTTAAGGAGGTCATGATCCCCTTTAGGACTGATCATATATATCAATAAGGGCTGACGACACCTGGATAAATGCCATATCCGCTACACTGGTCGTCATTGATATTTGCGCCTCCTTATTGTTCTTCTTCATCTTCTGCCCTTTCTGAGAGTGTCTGCTGAGCACTATTGCTTTTCTTTTGACCCCAGGCTTGTTTCACCCTCCATTTAAAGCTCAGTTGATGCAATAACACACAGAGTCAATAAGACAGAGCAAAAAAAAAAAAAAGAAAAAAAGTTAG
>VOQK01037241.1:10224-26194 GCA_015052645.1 Benitochromis conjunctus
AAAAAGAAAGAAAAAAAAAAAAAAAAGGAAAAAGTTTGGATTCAACTATGAACAGAAGAAATAAGTCAGAGACAGACAGAAGCCAGAGCTGGAGATGAGCTGCTGAGTGAACATGTGGGAGATTTATCAACGACATCACTCTGATTTATTTACGGTGTATTTTGGTGTCATGGTTATCAGAAAAACATGACCTTTTTTTTTAATACCCCAGCTTAGCGTTTAGCTGGCAAACAGCACTGGAACACCTGGTCACGAAGGACGTGCATAAAATCCGATGGCTTTAAAAACAGACACCAAGCAGAGCAGCAGCAATATACCAGAGCTCATCTAAAAGAGTCTGTTTACTTCAAATTGATGCAATTAAAATAAGTGAAATGAGCGACATGGTTAAAATAATAATACTATTACACCTGCTTCTGGACAAACAAATAAGCCTGATTTTAACTACATTTATTTCATAAATGCACCATAAAAATTAAAACGTCCTTTTGAGTTTTTTCTTTTTTTTATCTTTTGTTTTTTGCTGCTAGCATTTCCTTAATGTATACTGATTAGTGGGTTTAAGGATGGGTGGGTGTGTGATGGAACTCGTTTCCAGAGTTGCTCGAGGGAGCGCACCCAGTGACTGGGCCCTGGCACAACCTGAAAGACCAACATGGGTCCACCTTTCTGTGGGCACAACAACATACAGGAAGGGCTGCAGGGGTCCGGTGCATTGTGGATTGTGTGGAGGTCAGAAGTGGAGGCTCTGGTGGTCCGATTCACTGTTGCCAAAACTGGCTGTAGAAACATTATTTCTTTATTTTTCTAAAACACGATGAAAATTAGCAGAATAAAAAACATTGCACCATGAATTCACATCAGAAAACCACAACTTAGCTGAGTAGATCGCCTTTAAATTAATGGTAAATGGCCTGCATTTGTATAGCACTTTACTCAGTCCCTAAGGACCCCAAAGCACTTTACACTACAATCAGTCATTCACCCATACATTCACACACTGGTGATGGCAAACTACATTGTAGCCACAGCTGCCCTGGGGCGCACTGACAGAGTCGAGGCTGCCGGACACTGGCGCCACCGGGCCCTCTGACCATCACCAGTAGGCAAACATGAGGTTAGTATCTTGCCCAAGGATACTTGGCATGTAGAGCCTGGGATCGAACCACCGACCTTCCGGTGAGGAGGTGACCCGCTCTATCACCTGAGCTAGAGCCACCCCAGCCACCCTTGCACATATTATGTTTGGACTAAAAGTTAGTTTTGTTTTTTTAAATTGAAATAAAATTGAAATAAAAATGTCAATTCTTTGGTGGCAACATTTTAACATTAAAACAAAGGTAAAAAATGGTTTGGTATGCTAAAATACAAAAGGTAAACATCATCGCGTTATGATTAGCTATAGCACTGATAACAAAAAAACTTTCGAGTGTACATTTTTAGGGGGCTTCTTGTTAAATTTTATTGACACAAACACAGTTTGCATAAGAATACAGGTGCTAGTCATAGATGTCATATTGCAGACAGGTCAGGTAACACAAAGGAGGTGATGTGGGTGTTATTATAGCGTTACCATTTAGGCTAAGTGCTTTTCTATAGAAGTTCAGGCTTCGTGGGCGCTCTAAGTGCTCACATTCTGGTTTTTGTTTTCTATGTCATTATATTGGGGAGCACAGATATCCCTAATATGGTCATCTCAGGTGTACCGCTCTGGTTGTATTTAGAAAAGCCCCACCCACCTGCTGTTACGTCTTTGAGTTGTGAGGGGCAGCCAATCAGTAGATAGTCAGCTTACAGAGTGGTTAAAAAAGCTACAACAGCTTTTTCCAGGCAGACGATGTACTGTGGGACTTTGACGTGGACTCATGTAAATCTGCTCCAAAAAAAGGCCCTGGAGCTGGAAATGAGCATAGCAGGTCCCCCTTTAAAGACTGATACAGTGAGCAGTTTATTTAAAAGTGATTTGTTGACATAAACAGCTGGAGCTTTTATGAGTTTGCCTGTTGGTTCGGGCACCTTATGTAGGTGCAGCGCGCACATGCACACCAACACATGCTAGTATTTTGTTTCTTCAGACCTCTGAAGTGGACTGATGCTAATGAACCCTGAACAGAAGCTCCACACATTCGTGGTTTGGTGGGAAAGAGGAGGCGTTATAAAGAGAGAGAAAGAGAGAGAGGGCGAGAGAGAGAAGGTTGAATCAATGCACCTAAATCTCCATTCTGGGTAGCTGGTTGAATGGCAACATTTGGTAGGAGGAGAAAGGGAGGAAGAGGAGAAGAGGAGAAGAGGAGAGAGAGCGGGGTGAAATGGACCTGAGAACAGAGCTGATGGAGGCACATCTTGAACAGGTTTACTCTGATTCACTTCTGATGTTTAGCCTTTAGAGCAGCCAAACTAACATTAACTTCTCCCCATCTCTCCCATTCTTCTCTCCTGTCCTTCTCCTTGCACGCCCCCCTCCTCCTCCTCCTCTTCTTTAACCGCCCTGTTGTTGCATGTTTGAACTGCTGCTGAAAGCTGAGCATTTGGCTAGAGAGGACAAGAGGATAGTGGGGAGCAAGACAGTGAACCCTTGTGCTGCAGGAAATGAGTGATAAACGCACCGAAGGCTTGTGAACGATTAATGGGGCGAGGTAGAGGAGAGAGGTGGGATTAGATTCTGAAGAGGTAAAGTGGCATGGCAGCTGCAGAGGGGAAAAAAGGCTGGCTTAGAGTTTTTTTGTTGTTGTTTTTTTTAATGAACTCAGGTACTTTGGCAGAGGGCAGTGACAAGTGGTTTAGTTTTGGGCAATTTGGCAAAGACTAACAGTGAGAATGGCGCTGCTGTGAGAGCCGAGACAGACAGAACATTGTCTAAAGCTCTCTTTTTTTTTCCTTGTTTTTTACATCCATCCTTTTCCTCTCTCCCTGTCCATCTCTCAGGTATAAGAACGTGGAACGTCTGGCGGCGGAAGAGTACGAGAGGGAGCGCGCCAGAGTGTCGAGGAATCCACCTGACGTCGACCTGAACTTTGAACCCTCGGAAGCCTGGCCTCCATCATCATCACGCAGCAGCACGCCATCCTCCTTCGCCTCCCAGGAGGACGCAGAGACTGAGCTTGAAGCAGAGACTCCAACCGCCATTCCCTACACGCCGTCTGAGACTGGTAGGATTGCTGAGGACCATGTTCGATGCATCAATCTGTCAATGAGTTAATAACAATAACAATAACTCTTGTTGTGATTTTGCACTATATCAATAAAATTAAATTGAAATTGAGAATGCCATTGCGAGATTTCAAACAGAAATTGAGCTACCGCTCTTTACTGCATGCAAAAGGATCATGATTCTACTATGATACATTTAAAATGTGAATTTGGCTTCATGGAAAGTTTTAGACTTAAAAGACATCAAAGTTGGGAGTAGCCGCTACTCAGTACTGCCCGCAAACATACTCAGTCAACTTATTGCCTACAGGTGCTTTATATTGTAAAGTGAAGACCCTAAAACAATACAGAGAAACCCCCAACAGTCAGCCAACCCCCTGTGAGCAAGCACTTTTGCGACAGTTGGAAGGAAAAACTACTTTTTAGCAGGAAGCCAGCTGTCATGTTTAGCTGTGGGTGAGGGGAGGGTCTACTTCCACAGAACTCACTCTGTGGAAGAGAGGCATATATTAATAATAACTAATGAGTAAATGCAGAGTGGTGTATAAACACAGAGGGAAAAAAAGGTGAGTAAAGAAGAAACACCCAGTGCATCATGGGAAGCCCAACGTAGCCTAAGCCTGTTGCAATGTAACTAAGGAAGGTTTCGTGGTCACCTGATCCAGTTCTAACTAAAAAGCTAGCTTCTCATGATGTCTGCAGTGGTGCTTATCAGGCAGTTGCCAAGATTAATATGGAATATATATATAATATATAATGTTACCTGTAACCATAGACTGCGTGTACGGACGGCTACGATGATGGTCTCCAATTCTGCTGGCAAATACTTTGAAAACTAATAATTTAAAAACAGAAACTGTCTTGTTCAGTTCCCATCTGAGTGGCCCACGGCAAATATTCTCCACCTTACATGGTTTTTACTTTGCAGCTCGCCATTTAATATTAACATACGGATGTGAGGGAAAAGAAGCAACAGGAGAGAAACGTAGCGAGGGGAAAGGATCATTTTGAAAAAGAGTGAGGGGATATGGGTGAAGGGGTGAAATGCATTTCTGAAAGATGTTTTTGAAGGTGCCGTGCCAAAACATGTAGCAAGAAAACAGCCTCGTTTCGGGAGTGCACGCAAAGCCACAAACTGAGGTTGTGTCGCTCACACAGGCCGGTGTTTGAGGCCTTGTGCTGTCGTGTTATTCTAACCATGCCTGCCTCAGTGCGTGGACTGTGCTGTTCAGTTACGGGTGTGTGCCGTGTACACGTGTGTGTGTTTCGGTGTAAACAGGAACTTAATTCTTCATTTCCTGCTCATATCCTGGTCCTGCCACAGCCTGGCTTTGTGTATGTGCCGTATTGTTTACATTACACTGAGTGTCTATGTTTTTGTTTTTCTTGTCACCAACAACAGAGGTGCCTTTAAAATACATTCAAACAGTATTTTGTCATAGACATGTTGCATGTAGTGCGATACAATATGTTTCTTTAATTGAACTCCAATGGAAGTTGTATGAAATCATTAGAGGAGGTAAATAACTCTGATGTTTTCGTGACAGGAGAAGCCGACGACATTAGTGCCAGCGTAGAAACAGAGGAGAAAGAGGCAGAAGCCACTCCTGAGGAGGAGGAAGAATGTAAAGACGTGGAAGTAGAGGAGGAAGTGGCAGCAGAAAAGGAAGAGGAAGAAGTTGAGGAACGGGCAGAGGAACCAGAGAAGGAGAGGGAGGAGCCAGAGGAGGATAGTGGCATCCTGAGTGACAAGGAACGGCAGAATGAGGAAGTAAATGAGAAGGACAACTGCTCAGCCTCCAGCATCTCCTCTGCCAGCAGCACTCTGGAAAGAGAGGAGAGGGGCAGCAATGAGAGTGGTGAGTTTTAAAGGGAAAATGTGGAAATTAAACTCAGTTTTGATGATTTGGTTTCAAGAACCTGCATTTATGATTCTTTTCACTCTAATGAAACTATAAGGTCACTTGGTGTGAGCTGCAGTGTGCGTTTTGTTTTTGCTTCCTTCTTTAACCACACCGCCCTCTTTCCAGGCTTTAAGGAGGCAGAGGTGAATGAGAACTGCAACAAACTCCTCAACAGCAAACTCTTTATGCTAGACATGCTGTACTCCCAGAACAAGAAGCCCAGTGACGAGGAGGAAGAGGAAGATGTGGACAAGGAGAAGGAGGAAGGGGAGAGAGAGGACAAAGAGGAGCAGCAGGATGCTAACAGGCAACCTGGGGAAGACCAAGAGAAGAACAGCAGGGATGAGAAGTCGGACCATCGCGGCAGCATCCGACCGATCGCTGAGCGATTCGGAGACTTGATCAAAGACATTGGCACGTCTCTCGCTCACTTGGACAGCCCGGCCAACGAGCCCCCTCCTCCCCCGCCCAAAAAGGAATCGGACACGATCTGGGACCAGCTGTTGGCCAGCCCTCGAGAGCTACGCATCGGGGACATCAACTTCACCGACCTGACAGAGGAAGACGACAAAAACATCCTGGACGCCGTTTTAATGGGAGGCTGCGGCGAGCTCCCGCCCCTGCCCCCGCCTCCACCCTGCATCCCCCGCTTCCCACCACCCCCACCCATGTTGGGCAGTTGTCCTCCGCCCCCACCTTTATTTGGCAATATGAGGCCTCCACCTCCTCCTTCATTTAATGCCCTAATTCCAGTGCCTCCTCCCCCAGAGCCGCCTCTCTTCAACAAAAAGAAGAAGACGATCAGACTCTTCTGGAGTGAGGTGAGAAAAAACCCCCACACATGTTGTAATTTTAATGCGGTGTCGATAAAGTTTTGTTGGGATGCTGTGTAAAACATTGAGAAAAAGTGCCATGGAAATGTCTTGAGTTTTTCTTTGGACATTGGTTGCTTTATTCACCACCTTCAGATCAGCCCTTGTACTCTGGCAGTGAAAGATGGTGGTTTAATTCAAGGTGGAGACACAAATCATCTTAAATGCTGTGAGCAAGCCATTCTTAATGAAGGGAAAGACAGAGCAAAGGTGGAGGGGAGTCAAATTACACAAGAACTGGACGGAAAATTGGTATCAACAGGTCTTTTGGAGTGATGAATTAATTAAATTAAATTTTAGCTGCTGCATCAGTGACTGGCTACTGTTATGTGTTTCAGTCAGTGGTGTTGGGTGGGGGATCTTGACAGAAATGATAGAATTATGAATGCAGAAAAGTACCATCAGATACAGTGCAATAAAATACCACCTGGAAAGGATCTGATTGGCAGTGGCTTCATCTTACAGCGTGACAGCTATCCAAAACACACTGTCAATGCACCAAACGCATACCTGGATAGGAAAACACACAACAGAACACAATCAGTGATGGATTGGCCCCCCCCGGAGCTCAGACCTTATTGAAGCAGTGTGGGATCATCCTGACAGAGAACAGGATAAAAGCTGGTGAATATCTAAAGAAGAGCTTTGAATGTCCTTTAAGAAGCCTGGAGAACTGTTCCTGAAGACTACTGAAAGGAAGATACAGGAATGTTTACCTAAGAGTGTTCAGGCTGTGTTGAAGAACAAAGGTGGTTGGACCATATATGCACTTGTTATAATTGTACAAACTCTTTTTTTGCCTTTAATACTAAGTTTCCAAGTGTGTTTGCTGACGTTAAAATAAATTGCTGTGCATATTTCCCACTTTGCTAGCAAAATATATAGAAATGAGGGGCGGGTGGAGACTTTTGCACAGTATTATAGTATGCTATAATTTGCAAATCATTTAAATCCTTTATTCAACCGAAAATCGCACACAATAACACATTAAATACAGACAACAGAGTATTGTTATTGCTTTTTGTAAGCATTCAGGCCCTAAGGTGTCCAGTCCTAGAGTAGGTGTTAGTTTGTCTGGATGTCTTTTGTGTGTGTTTTGTATCATGCACACTAGATTTATAACTTGGATTTGTGGATGCAACAATGAAGTATATTCACTTTCAGTGTTCCTTACTCCATGTGGTGATTTCTAATGCTGCCCGAGGGCCTAAATCATATAAGCATTCAAGATCTACTTGACTATGTCCGTATTCTCTATTGCAGAAAATGCTATGGGCCAAAATACCACGTTAATTTTTTCTTTTTTTTAACTGCATGTTTTCATTAGCCATTTAAGATGAAACAGTCACCAGAAACAATGACTCACTCAACATGTTCCTTTGGCAGCTGTTATTTGTGGTTCGTTGAGTTCAGAGTCTCTCATGTACCTCTTTTATTGTAGGAAGTGGGAGTCTGACACATGTCTCTATCTGATGCACTCAGCGCTTGTTTTGTTTGTGATCAGGTGCGTCCGATAGACTCTCAGTACAGGGACTACAAGAGGAGTGAAGACTCATTCTGGTCCAAACTGGAACCGGTGAAGTTGGACACAGCCAAACTGGAACACCTGTTTGAGTCAAAGTCAAAGGAAATACCAGTTACAAAGGTATGTAACTGTACGATATTGACTCCAAAAATTAGTTCTAGTAGTATCTAAGAGAAGTGCTGGGAGGTTATCCATTTAATAACAATAATTAGACGTATTTTAAATTTTCTTTTCATATAAACTAATCAAATCTTTGTCAAGCAGTTAAAAGTTTTTGTGTCCATTATTTTTTTAGTACTTATATAGCAGATTTTCCACAGGTTGAACAAGGTCATGTGTGTTTTGATCCTGATCATACGGTCTCGTTCTGGATCGTTTGTAATTCTCACAAAGCCTCAAAATAAGAAAAGTATGGTCTGCAAAGAAGGGGAGATAAAGCCAGGCCTCTCGCACTTTGAACTCCTGATCCACTGCTACCAAAAGAAAAACCAATATATTTTGGAGCTGAACGAGTTAGTAGTAACTCACTTCAGTTCAGCCACTGGACTACAAATAATGTGATGGCATGATTGTGGTCTGTAGTTGTGGACCACCGGTGCACTGAAGACATCAGAGGTCAGGAAAATCTTTACTCATGTTGCTCTGCTATTCATAAGGTGCATTCTTAACCTACCTAATAAAATTACATGGTTTGAATATTTAAAATAAAATAATTTCAAGGTTTCCCTTCTGCAGCCAGTGTACTTTTGTAACATGTATTTCTGATGTCTCCATTCATTTACTGCTTTGAAATAGGCAGTTTTTCTAATCCTTAAAGGTACAATCGGTCGTTCATTAAAAAAAATGTATTCAATAAAATACAAAGTTTTACCTCCTCTTCAAGAGTAAATAGATGTGGACACATGGTATATTGACAGCTGAGGTAAACAGCGGACTGACAGCTTACACTCACTACAGCGGCCACTGTAGCTAGGATTATGCACTCAAATTGGGACAGGTCAGAAAAACGTAATTCCTTTGACTGCAATCTGCAGTGTACTGATACCTAGGGATGAGGTTTTACACACTTTACACATTTTACACTTTACTTCAAACTAATATCCTGAGCTTAAAGCTATTGGAAGGAAAAATCCAAAATATAAACTGCATATCTACGACAAGACACACATTAATCCTCGTTTTGTTCTAACAAAAGTAAAAAACAGTCACAAGTCTCTGCTTGGATGGAAGAAAGGTCTTGTATTGTTTGTACAACTCGTGTTGTGTTGTACTTACTTCATTTCCGACATATTATATGAACTTTTCCATCATGCTGGGAGTGCAGCTTCACGTTGTTGGAATTTCACAGGAAGTATCGTAAAAGCTCCAATCTGTGTGCTACACCAGCACTTCGTTTTCGACTCACTGAATTTGAGGGGCTTCAGAGGGCAGCAAATGTCACTTCCCATCATACAGTGCCACAGGCCAGTTTAAGACACTAACAGGGTCTTTGCACCTACTCTGTTACACTGTTAACTGTTGACATGCTATGACTTCCTTCCTTTAATAGTTTATGATGGCAGTGAGGTTGATACCCCTACATTGACACTCACATAAATAAGAATGCACACACGCACGCACGAACACACACACACACACACACATACACGCACACACACACAAACACAGTATACACCTAATCTGTCATGGTATTTCCTGCTTCTACTGCCCATATAGTTCCCACAGCTGCATTCAATGTAACCTGAGTGATGGTCCCTCTAATTCTTACAAGCCCATAAACCAGACCACACTGAGAAAAGAGACAGAAAATACAGGAGGGAACAGAGATCCAGCAGTGACCCCCCCGGTCTGTATTTTTATGCTCCAGAAAACAGCGGCCGATGGCAAACGCCAAGAGATCATCGTTTTGGATTCCAAGAGGAGCAACGCCATCAATATCGGTCTGACAGTGCTGCCTCCACCTCGCACCATCAAGACAGCCATTCTCAACTTTGACGAGTATGCTCTCAATAAGGAGGGCATAGAGGTGAGAAATAAACAACAGCGAAAAAGAAAGGAAGTGGTAAACAAATCACATCTGCACTTTGCTGTCTTCTCTAATCCCACAATTTCATTTTTCCCCTCACAGAAAATCCTGACGATGATCCCCACAGAGGAGGAGAAGCAGAAGATTCAAGAGGCTCAGCTGGCCAACCCTGATGTCCCGCTGGGCTCTGCAGAGCAGTTTCTCCTCACCCTGTCCTCCATCAGCGAGCTCTCTGCCAGACTCCAGCTCTGGGCCTTCAAAATGGACTACGAGGCAACGGAGAAGGTGAAACAACAAAAACATTAAGAGTGTTAAGAAAAATGTTCGATACTTTCCATAAGGGGAGGGAAAGCTAAACCAACGCCATCACTACATCCACATTTGAAATAATACTTAGCAAGTAAAAGTGGTTTCCTTAAAGCAGAAACAGACCACAAAGGTTTGAGCAAATGTGCTCAGCATGTGTGCTTATTGTGTGTACTCTTTATACCCGTGTCAGTAAGTATCAACATCCTTTTAGTACAAAGAACATCCGCAAAGCATCAACATAGTTACATCATGACAAAATATGCACGCTTATTAGCGGCACCTCTTCTTCTTCTGGCACGGCGTCGTGTTTTATTCGAGCAAAGAATGCATCCAGGAGGAGAAGTTCAAAGCCAAAGCCCGGAGAATGAGAAACATGCTGCCTCTCTGTTGCCGCCCTGTAAATTTTACAGCATCCAACGGGATGTTGTTGTCTTTAATCTCCATGTAAGGCACGATTCTCCTGACCGCATATTCGGCAGAGCCGTGCTCCCGGCTCCGCTCTGGTAGTGGAAGCTTTAATGGAGGGAAGCTTAGCATGCAGGCACACAAACACATGCACTGAAAAGAACCGGCTGCACAGAAACAAGAGGTCGACTTAATCAGAAACACATTTCGTACTGAAGTTTGACCGAAGCAGCAACCTCTGTGGCAACCTCTCACGACCTTAAACAAGAGCAGATGATTTTAGGTGGTAGACAACATGCACCTGTTCGCTGTTTATTTAATGGCAGACTAATGAAACACATGTCTTTGGGAGTCTTAATTAACTTCTATAATAGTGTGTGTGCGTGTGCGTGTGCGTGCGCGTGCGTGTGTGTGTGTGTGTGTTTTCCTGCTCCTAGGAAGTAGCAGAGCCACTGCAGGATCTGAAGGAGGGTATGGATCAGCTGGAGAAGAACAAAACTATCCGCTACGTCCTCTCTACGCTGCTCTCCATCGGAAACTTCCTCAACGGCACCAGTGTGAGTCACGACTGTTACATCATATTACTGGGAGATAAGTCAGTAGACTCTTAGTTTTTTCTCAAAATAAATGCAACATTTCTGTTCCCAGGCCAAAGGCTTCGAGCTGACCTATTTGGAGAAGGTTCCAGAAGTGAAGGACACGGTCCATAAGCAGTCACTGCTCCATCACGTCTGCTCTGTGGTGGTGGAAAACTTCCCTCAGAGCTCCGACCTCTACTCCGAGATAGGAGCCGTCACGCGCTCTGCAAAAGTATGCTCTGCATTTGAGGCTCGAATTGTTGGTTGAATGTGTGTGTGTGATTCGAGGGCCTTTTTGAAGGTAGAGACTTCTTTTTGGATTAAAATTAGTGTTAGATTTTTGTGAGGTTCAGGATGAATGTCACAAAAGGTAACATTAGATGCACACATTTACAAAAAGTTATGTACAAGAGTAGTTGTCCTAAATATTTATAACAATTAATAGTTTCAATTCTATCATCGTGAAAGTTTCGAATATGGTTGGATACTTTTAGGTGACCTTGTCTGTGAAGGTTCTCAGTCATCCAGGTCATCATAGTCTGGGGGATAATCTGGGCTCCCACCATTTGACCTTAGAACTGAAGAAGATGAGAGGTGAAATGCCTTCAAGCAACTTAAAGAAGTCCAGACGCTTTTCTTTCCTAAGCTCCTTAGACTTTAGGTGACCTTGTAAATATCATGCACTTTGATTTATTAGAGCTTAAAATAAATTAATGTATGACCAGAGAATTTTAAGCCACTGTAGATTAAACTGTAGATTTGCAATGGCCAGATCAAGTGAAGGGCCAGTGGCATATAGAATAGCGTCATCAGCATATAAATTCTACATTGCAGTTTTGGGTGGCAGAGATAAAATCGCTTATATATAGAGTGAATAAAAGAGGTCAAAGGATAGATCCCTGTGGAACACCTGTACAAATGGTAAGTGGACTTTAAAATGGATCTGAAACCATTTGAGGGACTGTTCATCCAAACTAGTGCTGGGTATCATCTGTGATTTCTATAATCGATTCGACTCCAATTCACAAGGTCCCGATTCGATTCGATCCCTGATTCAATTCGATTCAATTCCATTTAGACTCAGACAGTCAGAAATAATATAATTCTGATCATTTATCAGTATATATCCATATTTTATATCTATGTATAAAAACAAAGCTGACACTTGTGAGACTTCATCAGAGGTGTAAGCATCACAGCAGGTGCTTTTGTGTCAAAGTAACTGAGGATAAAACACAGAAAATCATGAAGGAGTTTTTCCTGGCCTGGCTTTTTATCTATTAAACCTGCAGCTTCAGAGTCTGTGAGATATCGGCTTTCATCCCTGACGGCGTCTCCGTATACGTGCCGTCGCGTGAACGAGCCACGCTTTGTGTTTAGGTCTTGCTGTGGAATCCGTTCACCTGCTCTCATTTGCTGTTTTAGCTGTTTGGTGGTTGTTGAAATAGTTTTGTGAACTTTAACCTGAGATTCTGGCGTTTCTGGCAAAATACATTTATATTTAAAAATCGATTAATGATTTAATTAATCGATATTGCGTTATTCAAGCTAAAATCGATTTGAATCAGAAAATTGATTATTGAAACCCAGCCCTAATCCAAACCAACTGAGAATAATTTTTAAAATAAAATTCAAGATAGGCCGAGGACATAAAGATGAACAGACATACAGACATTCATTAAATCTTTAGTATCATTTTACAGAAATCCTTTTAATGGGCACTACAATATCCTGTGTTTTTACTTTAGCAAAGTGATTAAAGGGCTGTCTGTTTGGGTGACTGAATTGTATAAATGTTTTCTTCAACAGGTGGATTTTGACCAGCTGCAGGAGAACTTGTGTCAGATGGAGCGGCGCTGCAAAGCCTCGTGGGACCACCTGAAGGTAATTGCCAAGCATGAGATGAAGCCCCAGCTGAAGCAGAAGATGTCCGACTTCCTCAAAGACTGCGCAGAAAGAATCATCATCCTCAAGATTGTTCACCGCAGGATCATCAACAGGTAGCTCCTCTCACAGTTTGAATTATTTATTATGATGTTTACCTCAAAAATGTGTCTACTAAAACAACACTGTGCTGTGTGAATGACAAAATCTGTGCACTGCAGCACATAAAACAGGAAGTAGTTACCATCACCCTCATCTTCTGTCTTTCAGGTTCCACTCCTTCCTGCTGTTTCTCGGTCACCCAGCCTACAGTGTGAGAGAGGTCAGCGTCCACAGGTTCAGTAAAATCCTCAGCGAGTTTGCGCTGGAGTACCGGACCACCCGAGAGCGTGTGCTGCAGCAGAAACAGAAACGGGCCGACCATCGCGAGCGCAACAAGACCCGAGGAAAGATGATCATGGATGTTAACACTCCTGTGAGCATCTCTCTCTCTCAAACACACACACACACACACACACACACACACACACACACACACACACACACACACACACAAAGATTTCCAACCCCTTTTTGTTCTTGTTTTCTTTTTCAAACTGAAGTGCTGCTTTTTCACCTTTCTCGCTTCATTTTCTTCGAACTGTTCTTTGACCTTCACTCTTTATTTCTCCCATAGTCTGATGATGAAGAAGAGCGTGAGGTATCAACTGTCTGTGTGTTTGTGTGCATGAATCCACTAACTGCATCTAAATGACTTTAACATCTGAGTGGTTGAATCAGTTAAAGGCACCGGGCGCTGTACTGTTTGCAGTTGGATGTTTTCTTGGTGCTTCCACTTTGCCGTATTAAAGTTGAAAATACTCAGCTGCTAAATTCTGAGCCACTTTGATTCTGTCTCGCTCCAACAGTGTGGTCGGAATAGCTCAGGGAGCAACAACAGCGCCCCCAGTGGGGGTCAGGACATTGAGCAGCCTCAGGGTTTGGAGCATGCAGAGGATGCTGCAGAGCACGAGCACATGAAAGCGGTGCTGAGAACCAGCCTCAGTGGCAGTGATAAGGAGGGCAGTGGCGTGCCGGGATTGCGGACACGGACCAGGTCACGGCCTGGACGAGGAGGTGGGGAAGGCAGGAAGGAGATTTCTGGAGTTAGATGACTCAAATGGATTTCTGTGCTAAAGATTTTCTCACCTGTTTATGCAGGTCGCAGCATTCAGGCATGGACTCCGCCTGTGGAGGACACTCAGATCTGTGGAGATGATGCCGCAGACGAAATCATGGAGCGCATAGTGAGGTCAGCCACTCAGGGTCCAGGAACCAGAACCCAGCCCAGAGAGAGGAGGAGGTCCAGGGCCAACCGCAAATCATGTACGAACTCACCTCTGTCCCAACTGCACACTTCATACTAATTTAAGTTCTGAATATGTCAGATTTTCAAACTGAAAGCATGACCATGAAAACGTATCTAATCGAAGAAGCTGACAGCATAGTGGATGATGGGTAACACCTAAAAGAAGACATCAGGAAACAAGCATAAGAAAAAATAGCTTCTGTACATGCTCTCTGGAATAAAGTTCAAAAATTACAAACTGAAGATCACTTTGTATTTAGTCTAACTTGAAAATACCAAATGAAGCTTCTGTACAAAAGCATATTGCTATAAAATCATCTTTTTGTTGGCCGTGACACAGACTGGTTGGATGGATGTCCATCTTTTTTTAACGAGTCTATATTTAAATATGACATTTTGAGCTATTTTTTGCTTCCATAACATGTTTTATTTCATACTACTCAATGTGCACTTAGATGTATATTTTACTATTTGATTTGTTGGAAATTTCAGAAAGTTGTTGCATATTTAATGAGTGTATATCTCATTTGCTCATTCGGATCATTGAGGCTAACCCATGCTTGAGTCAAAGACTCTCATAAACCCCCAGCTGCTCCGCTCTGCATGCCAAAAATTAACCACACATTTCTCTCCGATGTATCCATTAAATGTGAGATAGGAAGCACTTGCATAGAAAAAAGTGCTCGTGTGAGTGAATGAGGCAAGTTGTGTAAAGCGCTTTCAGTGCTCGACTAGAGTAGAAAATATTTTTTGACATTACTCTGAGCCAGAAATCAGCTTTTACATACAGCAGACTTTCCAACTCAGTTCCTGTGTGTTTGAACTGTTTTCTGTTTGCAAATACTGAGGTGGTAATTTAGATGGTTAGCGGCTCATCTGTATGTTTAAATGTGCAATTTAAAAAAAAAATCTATTCACGTCAAAAGTTAGATTCCTAACGTAAGCACTCAGCTGCAGAAGTTTAATAGTTATTTATGGCCTCTTGATTAAATGTTCACCCTTAATTTCTCAGTTTAAAACCAAGTAAATATGACTGTTACGTGGTGATTCTTACCCCAAGGTAGGGATTGTAATAAACCCCATGCAGAGCAGGTAATTACAGTATATTATAAATCCTGGAGCATGCATTCAGGTGGTAGTTAGTATGTAGTGCAGAACTAGAGAACATGAAAACATCACACGACTGCACGGTGACTCTCCGCGTCTTCTCTTCGCAGTGAGGCGGACGCTGAAAAACGGCCTGACGCCAGAAGAAGCTCTCGCTTTAGGGCTAACTGATTCCCCAGAGCCATAGATGTGATCATCCACCTCTCGCCACGGAAACACATCTTCACATGTCTGTGTGAAATCTCTGTCAGCTTTTACCCCTTTAGGTTTTTCCCAGCGGCTCTTTCTGCCTGAGTGAAGAGGCTGCAGCCATTACAACATTTTCACCTTCTAGTGGAGGTAATGAGGGAATGCTTCTCACAAGGACTGATTATATTCAGTTAGGCAAGGGAATGGAAAATGTATTCAAGTGACGCTGCCTCTACACTGAGTTATTTATTTATCTGAAAAGGATTTGAATGCTGGGATGATTTTTGCTTGTGAGCGTCCGCAGCTGTGACGTCACCGTTTTTTCATTCTTTTAAACTGTGAATTTTGGTTGTGAAGTTTGCTGGGCTGAGGATGAATTTGTTCCCAGGAGAAAAACAAAAGATGCTCAGTAAGAGCATCTACACATCTGAAAAGTAATGAGTGTGGCTGTGCTTTTGTAGGGATGCGAAAGGTTATCAAGCTGCTGAGTGCCTTTCATTGAAAAGGGGCGATGCTGTACCTTCGTTCTCTCTTCGTTAACGTATTCACGTCCTAAATTTCACTACCTAAGGCATGGTTCTCGTGAGTATTACTGTTGAAAACCTTCTCTGTTTGTTCCTGTATTTATTTGCAAAGCTCTGATGTCTTGCACCTTAAATAACATTAAAGTGGA
>VOQK01037242.1:0-10043 GCA_015052645.1 Benitochromis conjunctus
AATTGGACAAGTTAGATCACCCCTGCATGGAACACCCACACACAACTCCGCAATCAACTTTTAAGAAATATTAACTTCAAACAAAAAATAGACATTTACAAAGTGGCTGACTAATAAATCAATATGTTCACTCGTATTTTTTTTCCATCTTTCAATCCCTGTGAGATTATGGATGCACACTTACTTGTCGACACTTGCAAACTTGCATGTTGACACTTCAGTCTTCATCTCACCTAAGGTCATCTATCAGGCACACAGCTGTGTCAAAGTGCAAGCTGTTTATGCAGAGGTGTGAACTAACAGCTCACATTGAGATTCTGCCTTCCCGACGTACTCAATAGTACATTTCAACTTTAAAACAATCTTTTAATCTTTTCTCTCAACAACCATCCATTATCTTTGGGTGTCTCTATTCAGTTTTCCGCCTTCTTTTTCTCACATTTTTGCCCTCTTTCTCCATTGTTGTAATTTGAGTATTTTTCATAACAGTGTCATTAAGGAGAAATATAATGGCATGACAGTCAGAATGTAATGGTAAGAATTTGATTATTACACTGAACATACTTATCACAGAATCAGTGATAAAAGACAAATGACAAAACAAATGGAGACTGCTATCTTAATTTGCATATTTACCAGTAAACATCATGTTTGCTCTGTCTGCGCAATTTTGAACATATCACTGGTAATACGGTATAAGTATCTAATAGAAGGGATAATGCATATGTATTTACATAAAAAGTAATTGTTTATAATAATTCTAATTTGAACGAAACCATGAAATTAAACACTGTGTACAGTAAAGGAAGGTTGACATAAACAAGTCTCATATTAAACAAGTTTTTTTAAACAAACGTAAAAAGGTAAAAAGGTTAAAAGGCGCAATTTTTAGAAAGCGGTCTTAAAGAGCTGCTATTGAAGTTCTATGATACTGATGCCACTTTCATCTTAATGTACAATATTATTACAACCTATGAGAGACAGAACAGACAGACTTGGCGATACATCAACCTTTTCCCAGCACATAATAGTAAGTCTGCTGCTTACTATTATCCCATACATATTTTGTTTTCCATTCTCGGTCTCTTGCTGTTAAACTTGTGTTATTGTTGCAGTAGCTGAGGCTGTTAGCTTATACATGTCACCCTGATTATGTGGGCTGATTTTTGTAATGTTTGTTGTCACATGTTGTTGTGATTGTCTTTATGTAGCCAGATTTTCATACATGTGCTTCTATATTATACCTTAAAGTTTTTATGATCGTAAGAAAAAGAGACAACTGCAATTTATGTGCTTTAATACTGGTTTAAATGATATACCAATTAACAGCGCTACAATATAAATATTCCAGCAACCAACCTGCATGACTATCACCTGGATAACCTACACAGTCCTGGCTTACTGTAAAGACCAGAGGAAAACAGCCCTCACCATTGATTGAAGAATAAGAAGCAAAGCAAGAGAGAGTGCTAAGGCTCAAAACAAACACCCATTGGCAAGTTGTCTCCTTTTAATCCTGATTTTCTACGGTTTCAGCTATTCTTACATTACTGTTTCATTTATTGACAAGGCATGTGAATTAACATGATGGACATGACACACTGTATAAAAGAAAAACTACAAAGGTCTACTTCCCCTTATGTTGACTGAATGCTGAATGGTTTCTTTCATCCTACTGAAATAGGGATGGCATGACCAGGTGATGAAGAACAGTAGTGTGTGGGTCAGCCGCCCATGACACCACACCTTAAACCCACTGTTCCACCCCTCCCCTGCAGCTGAGCCACACACACACACGCACACACTCGGGTACACCTATCCTCATGGGGACATCTCATTGACATAATGCTTTTCCTAGCTGCTTACCCTAACCTTAACCATCAAAACTGAATGGCTAACCCTGACCCTTACCCTAAACCTAACCATAACCTAATTGTAACCCTGACACTAAAACCACATTTTGAGTGTGAAAAATGCCTTCAACCCCATGGGGACCGGGATTTTGGTCCCCGCAAGGGCTGTTGGTCCCCACGAGAATAGTAAATTTCAGATTTTGGTCCCCATCATGTAGGAAAAACAAGTACACACACACACACAGCATTTCACAAAAGCTTAATCTTTAAAAAAAAAAAACACATTCATTTATCCATATAACAATTGTGCTTATATAATGTAGCATCTCTTCACTCTGCCTATGACTACTGAAACATTGGTGACTTCTTTAAATGAAAAACTCCTGATTCTGTACTTAATCTTACTGAGCTGAAGCACGTTAACACTGTGCTCTGTTCAGTGATTATAGTGGGGGTTTGTGTTTCATGAATTCTTCTTTTTATGGTGTGTTCTTAATAAGAACTGAAATAAAAATAATTTCTTTCTCAGCACGATAGGTTTTGATTTAATAAAAACAAAACCATAAAATCTTGTGAGCATGTAATTGGATGACACATTAGATGTGATCCTTAACAAATGACACGCTTTTACTTATTATACAATTTTTAGATTGTGTTTTTGTTTGTGATTTTAATTAACCATTGAAATTAGAAGTGAACACCCACCAGATGGTGAGATGTGGGTGTAAAAAAGAAGAAAAAAAAACCTTGACTACTCAACTAGTGACTTTGGCAGGCAGCCAAGCTCTATTTAAAGGCAGTACATGTTGAGATGAAATAATATAAGTAGCTGGTTAAAGAGTGAGTTTGGGCTACCACTTTAGCCCATGGGCTAAACTAAAAGTGTAAAATAGAGACTGATAGTGAGAAGGTTATAATAGAGGAATGGAAAAAAATAGCAAGTAAAAACTACGAATGATGCTTCTCAAGTTTTTAAGGGTCTTTTTTTTTTGTTTGTTTGTTTAAATTGGTTTCCTTCCAAATCTTTGCAAAACAGGACCAATTCCTGCAGACAAAGAAAATAGCAGCACAGAAAACAAAAGGTCTGCCTAAACTCATGAAAGGAGTGGACTGCATGTGGAATAAACTGCTTTTAGTGGTGCACACCCACACTGCTTCCAGTGGGACTCACTTTTAACTGGCTTCTTTCTAAAGGTTAAACACAAGCAGCCTCCAACCAGGACATGAGAAAGGAGGGGCAGAAGGGCACACAATGCAGACTCCCTTTATTTTCCTCTTTTTAACCATTTTTTTCCTTTTGCTTAGCAACATTTAGCTTTATTTGTTTATACACTCTCCCATCTCTAAGTATAATGATACACAGTAAAGGATATTAATGTAATTACCCCTCTAGATTCTATAAATAAAGCTGATAAGAGAGTACACTATGACACAGATCATAACAAAACCACATAAATGATCAATTGTCGCAAAATAAATACTGCATTTAAAGAAATGATCATAATCAGTAATGATTTAGGCAAGAGTGTTTCATAGCAATGCGGTGCATCCTGTCATTGTCCCTGTCCATCGGGCTATAGCACACTGGCACGTACTGATCAAAGTGGAAACCTCTGAAAGCATGATTTTTTTTTTCTTCTTCAGCCTCGACAAAGAGAAATCATTTTACCTTTTCCCAAAGTATATTTTACATATATCATTGAACTTTTTGAAGTCTACCAGAAAGAGTTATTATTTCTTCTTTTTTGAGGTCATCCAGTTTGAGAACAATTTGTAAACAGTCTCAGCGGACTAATGCATCCATCAAAATCATTGCTACCTGTTGTCGCACCTCAATCATTTTGAGGGATTCACTTATTCATACACACACATTCATAAAGAGGTCATACCTATGAATAAATTCAAGACATCATGGACTGGCATACTAATTATGACCTCGGTTGCCTATCACCAGGTGATACATGTCAAATAGTTGCAGTGTTTGCTGTCCATCCCTAAAGCGCTTTCCCTACTTTCCATGTGTTTTTTGCTTCTCCACTTACAATATTTTGGTCAGAGGCACTTACTTTATCAGTTAAAGTAATGTATTAGCATAGGCATTACTTCTAAAGCATGCTAGCACCAATTCACTTGATTAAAGGTTTTATTTAGCTGAAAACAGTGATAATTTAAAAAAAAATGACTCTCTCACCCACAAGTTACACTGAGATGTTTTAAATTATAACCCACATAATTACCCTTCTAACTGATGTTCATTTAATTAGCATCACTGTTAGTTGTGGCTCTGTGCTACTGCAAGGGAGTTTTTAACCTACTTCTTGTTCTCTCCTGTGTCCACTGTGCAGATACACATTAACGTCAGACTCCCCATTGTGTAGCTCACCTTTGAGTAATTTAGCTTGATAAAATATTGTTGTTGTTGCTCTTTGGACTTGCTGACTGTGCAGTGTTAAGCCAGGAAGGATTTCTCAGCTCATTTAAGAAATTGATAGTACAGTTAAATATTATCAGACTCAATAAAACAACTGAATATATAAAATCACAAGAAAATGAATTGCTAAATTCTCTTAAGTGCTAACGAATGGTGCTTCACAATGCTTCCACAATGATATATCAAATCAATTAAAACTGTTTAGAAAATGCTGTAAGATATTTTTTTAGTAGCTGTTCCCTTAGTTGGCCTTTTTTTTCTGCAATTTGTGGCTGCCGTATGCTGAAATAGTTGCATCAGCTGCTGTAGTTTGCAAACTGTATTATTTCCTGAATACACAACCATTCCAGACGTTCAGACAGGTAATGTTGTTGCACCTTTTCCCACCCCTTCCTCTTCTTTTTTGGCACAGCATTACAGTCATTAAACTTCATTACAGGGACACTCAATGCTTACAGAGAACTGTATTCATGTGTGTGTACTGGGGGGGTGGATGGGGGGTCAGAGTGAAGGATGAGGTGCCACTTGCACTTTACTGTAGTCAGCACACACACATTCATATTAATGCATTTGCAGGAAAAACAAACAAACAAACAAAACGAAACAAGCACACTAACGCTTGCCGCATTGTTGCAAGTGTGTGTTTAGTGTACTACATATACACTGTTTGACGCTAACGGTTAAATTGCTTTGCAAAAACCTACATGATGAGATGTATTTAAGTAAGGTGCAGGTCAGCTTCATAGGCATCTAACTGGTAATCTTTGGGTTACTAGCATTGATCTTTGGACTTTGCATGTGTATTGTAATGGCTAGAAATGTCCTTGTCAGTGAGAGAAAGGCTGTTATGACACAATGCATCTTCTAGAAGTTAAAAAGTCCAAATGGTTCAAATTAGATAGAAGCTCATGCCCATTAAACGTGTGCCACACCCCAAATAAATGAAGTGATGTCTATATATGTGTGTATATATACACTTGCACCTAACCAATATAGGTAGTCTCTAGGAATAAACTATGGCCAGACACCACCTGGACCTTCATAGAATTTCCATTAGACGACGTAACAAAGAAAGCCGAATCCTGGGGGAGCTTTTTGGCTTTATAAATGACAACTTAGAGGCCATAAAACTATTACAGTTTAATTTTACTACTCTTTGTAAACACATTTTTTTCTTGTTTTATAGATACAGTATGTTCCCCTACTCACTCTAGCCATTGCTAGTGTTTATTGTCTTCATCTTTAATTTAGGTTTGATAAGTACTGTGGGCCAAAAGTATATAATTATCTGACATCTTTATCTTTAGATGGTATTTTTTAGATCATTCAAACGGTTTTATTCTTTTAAAGACAGACACATAGTCACAGATAAATGTGTAAATATGGCAACAACAAACAAGCTCACAGGCACATATGCACACCCAAAGCACTCTTTTCAATTGCACGTTGCTCTTTCTAATGTCTCACCTTTTCCTGTATGTGACAAAGGCAGTGATTGCTCTCACTTGTCACTACAGTGTCTCACCTGCAGGTGTGATGATGTCACTTGCAAGTAACAGCTGGTTGATTATTAACTGAAGCTCTGTGCAAGTTAGTGTGTCAGACTAGTTGTTAAGGCTTCTCTCACGTTGATTGTTTCAGTCCTGTTATTGTAGACGTGGACACTAACTTGAAACCTCAGCATTTCTCCCATTTGTACAAACAAATATCACTATGTTAAGATTTAATTATTTATATTATTTTTATTGATTTTTTTTTCTCCCCGAGTTGCACTTTTGCTCGGGCACCAATGTCAAGCGTTGGTGGAAAATATTTTCTTTTAAGAAATCGTGAGACTGGGTGGCGATTTGGGCCATTGACCACAAGGGTTTGTTCAATAACTCATGAAGTTAACAGTTTAATGTACTAACGTAAAAAAAAAATAAACTGAATGTAGAACAAACAACTGAAACAAAGTGAGAGACTGATGAAAATTGAGGTAGTCCACGTGTTTATGTGCGTTTATGTTGGCATGTCTGAGTGTGTGTGTGTGTGTTGGGATGTGACACTGAGCAGACAGTGGCAGTGGAATGAATGAATAAGTGACTGATTAGCATAAAGCTCAGGAAACCAGCCGTCTCTACCTTTATTGCTTCACTCTGCATTCATTTCACTCCAACAGAAACCCGTGTGCACCCAAATATAAACAAACATTAATAACCCAAAGGCTTTTTCACCCTTATTTTAATAATGCCATACTCTGTAATTCTTCACAACAATATTTATTCTTGAACAGAGAGCGTGAGTAAAAAAGTTTGTACTTTCAAACGCCAAATTTTATGTGTGGGGATGGGCAACATATGAAGCTAAAGGAAAGGAAAGGAAAGGAAAGGAAAATGTTGTATACAGCCAAGAAATGTTCTGGCATTACAAAGAAAACATACAAGCAGTGGTTGATATGCCTAAATTAATTGTGTTATCCATGTTTCTCTTTGGGAGAGAGCCTAATTTAATAGACCTCTATACAACAAGATCAACCTTTGAGGCAGCCAGACAGACAACTGTCAACACATAAAAGCTGCTCTTTTACTTACAGGTTACACAACAATAGGGAATATGATATTAATAGTTGGATGGTTTCAACATGTCCAATATTTTCATATAAGTCAGTGTATTACTGGCGTTCTGTTTGACTCATATTGTTATTTGGTTACACATTCCATAGGCAACAGTGTATAAGTAAAGTATGTTTAAAATTTGTCAAGAAGCTTGAGTTTTGAACTATACCATCGCAAAACTATGAATTCATTTAGGTTTTCTAAATGGGCAACATAATGGTCAGGATATTATTTATGCATCTACTTTTTACCAATTTGCTCTTAATCCTTTAATACTGTTGAGGTCAAATATGACCTTTTTTTAAACATTTGACAGCAGTAAAATATCCTAAATATCATTCTTTTTGTCTTAAAAGTGACCCAAAATACACAATAATCGAAATATTTTAAAATTGGTGAATTAATTAAGGATTAATTCATGTTTTCTTAATAATGTCTAAATAGACATTTAGTTCAAAATTCAACACAAACACTTCTGAGCGAATGTAGGGCCTGTGTCAACCACACTGGAAACCAATAAAATATGAAAAGTATGTAAGGGTTAAAAAGAAACAAATAACATGACGGCCCACTTTGGAAAACACTGAATGACTTTAGCAAATCATGATTGAGTTATTTAATGTGTGCACAGTGTTTTGTGAAAGTTTGGTTTGGTGTGCAACCGTTTCCTTTACTGTTGCTGTTTTGTTTCATAATGGACTTGAAGGAAGTAACATTGTACCCATTATTTGGTTGTCATTCTAATTACAGTCAGTCTCAGGATGCCTTGTACAGTGAAGTCTATACCTTCTGTAATCACTGATAAACCAAAGCCAAAATCCAGTGTTGGTTACTTGGAGTTCATAAAGCTGAAGCTAAGAAAAAAGCTACGCACTAAGATCATATCAACCCGAAAAAACAAGATAATCACTTCCCCAGCCTTTATAGCCTTTATCTACAGAACCTCCTTTTATCTTTTATTGCTTGCGTCTGTATTAGCACAGCTAAACCACATTCTCAAAACTTGGCCATATGCTGTATACATTTATTCCCTTGCTCAAGTCGCATTCCCTTCGCTTCACTGTTTTCTTATTTTAAAGTGCCTCCCAGCCTCTTTTTAAACTTAACTTCATCCCACTAACTATCACACCAGCGATCTCATTCTTCCTCTATCTCAGCTCCTGTCACACCTCCTGCCTTCACTCTCCTCCTTCCCCTGTTTCTTTCTCATGTAATCCTATCCTATCTTGCAACAACAAGCTGGTAATCCTACCCTTCGTTTTATGTACGCTCACGCACATACAAAAGGAAGGAGACACACAAACACATGCGCATAACACATCCTCGCGCGCTGGCACAAAGGACAAATACTCAGTTAGATACTGTCACAACAACACAAAAACACTCACACCTACATGCAAAATCACACACAGTACGCGTGCGCTAACAGAAAAATGCACACGCAGCACAAATGCAGCGCTATTGTGTTGTCAAGTCATCAGATATACTTGGAAGAAACATGATTTCTGATTGGCTCTGAGCCCTGTGGAGTGAGAAACAGGAAACTAGCTAACATTAATTAAGGTAATCGGAGATCGGTCAAGCCACATAAAAGCCTGTGCTTGTTTAAGAGTGTGTGTATGAGTGGCAAACCTTCGGCTCAGTGTAGATCGAATACCATTCCTCTTGTTTAAAAACAATTAGGGCATTGACCTATTCAGGTTTCTTTTTGTTTATTCAAAACCACACAGGCCTCTCGAGAGTGTCAGTAAATTATTGTTCACCAAACAGAGTTATGGTATGGTCAAAAGTAATATGAATACATATCTATATTGTGCAATTTGATAAGTATTTAAAGGTGACAAAATTGTATGGATGACTGCATCTTAAAAAGCCATTTTCTTACTAAGAGTTAGACGATCAATACTGCTTTCCTATGTGTGTGATCATCAGGCTGGAGCAAGAAATGATGAGGCAGGTTTAGCTGTATCTAAAATGTTTAACCTAACATCAAGCAATGAAACAAGTTTATCTTTTGGCTCACAGAGGAGAGTTTACTCAGGAAGGCTTTTATTAGTCATCTATGAATATCTGTAAATATTAATAGAATTTATTAACACTATTTTAATTCCAGCAACTTTTAAAAATTGGAAAGCACTGCAGTACATGAGTATTTGTCCACTTAAAAATCAACTTTATGACTTGTTACTGTAGATAGGAGAGATTAAACGAGACGGAGAGACAAAGATATACTAGGCTATATCCTCCCAACCCACACACAGACTTAAATTATTAACACTAAGGATCTGAGAGAGAAAATTAAGGTTAGCCATTGGTTCTGTTAAATGATTCAAAAGCAATTTATTTCTCTTTTGTAGTGAAACTAAGAGAGAGGCAGGGAGAGCTGTCTTGTCCTTCATTTGAACTGAAAACTAACTGATTTAGGAGATAAAAGTTAACTGTTAAAACTCTTCCACCAGAGAATGTACTGGGTGTAGAACTGATTCTATCCTCAATTTCTGTGTTTTCCAGCCATAGATGTATAAAAATTGCATACATAAAATCACTTGTACATGTCATATATACATTTTGGAGTCGCTGACAGTGTCTTAACCATGCTGTTTGGATATAAAGGCTTGTATGTTTCAAAGAAAATTAAATGTATAAAGCTTTTCATTACTGTTTTACTGTCATTTTGGAAAGCTGCAAAACTGGCTGTACAACAAAGGTTTGAAAAATCTCTCCCACTACTTTCTCTCCATATCTGGATCAGCAGCGGTATTCTGGTTTCTGAGGGTCTGATATTGGCTGTCCTCTAACTTCTCATTTCAACACACCACACCTCGCACACATCACATATCTATGAACCTCAATAATACAAGGCATACAAGCGCATAACTTGAAAATTTATGAATAAAGGACCACACATTCTTAATTCTTAATATACAGATATATTTATTTTGAATTTGTGATTTCCTGCATTTATTATATACTCTGCTGTCTCTCTCAGAACATATGGCGGGGGAAACAGTTGGAGCTGGAAGGTCACTGACAATCAAAAAAAGGTTTTATTTCACAGCTTAGAAGAAAAGGTCAGTGGACGGGATGTGATTTCACCTCCAAAACTTGACCAAAGGAAACAATTTTACAAACTTTTGGGCTTATACAAGTTTGAGTTAGACA
>VOQK01037242.1:20698-38697 GCA_015052645.1 Benitochromis conjunctus
TTCTTTTCTGAAGTGTTTTTTTTTTTTCTTTTGTCCCTCCTTCTGTTGTTAAATTTGAAATGATTTGACTTACTGACCTTAAAACTATTCAGTTAAGTTCAGGAAAAGATTATCATTGTAATTAAAATAGGCCTTTACCAACATTAACCACATGTTACAGAGCCCCGTTTTCCAGTCAAACTCTTATAATAGCTCAACTAGGGATGGGCACTGTAAACTTGACCCTATAAAAAAAATAATAATAATAAACCCCTCAGGCATTTCCTAGTTTTACAGCATTTATTATCTAAAATATTACTGCAGTTGGCATAGTGGAGCAATTTTACTATAACACATGTTGCTGAGAAACTGAACTGAAGTCCAGCATTAATGGAATAGTGAACCCTAGGATACCATCTCGATAAGCATGATTACAAAACAATTTAGAGTTAAGAGTTAAGGCATAATGGTCTGATTTTTTATTTTTTATTTTTGTATTCTTGGAGTTCCCTCGTCACGAAACACATACAAGGTCATTTTTATAAAATACTGAAGTAATATAGTAATGTCCGTGTCGCTGCTATTAGCTCTTAATATTACTATAGGACTATGCAGGCGCACTGATGGTTGTTGCTGATGTTACTCGAGTTAAAAATATTTTCAAACAAATAGAGTTTTAGGTATATGAAAGTTGTATCCCACTTGGTGATTTTACTACACTCTCAAACTAAACTGATAAAGTTACTATGACCATACAGAGAAAATGTTTCATTTATGTTGACATAAAGGGTCAAAAGGACCAGAGCAGGAAGAGCTTATTTATAAACAGTTAGGAAAGTGTTGGATGGTGGTCTGGTTTGTGTATGTGCCTACGCTGAGTGATACTGACAGGCAGATATGTTTGAACAACTGGAGTACTTATTAAAGATGGCAGCTGAGAGCAGAACACTGTATATTCCACATCAGGTTTTTACTGTAAAATATTTATTTAATTTGACATTTCAAGTAAAAACAAGAATAATAAATCAAATACCAAAGTTATTTTTTCATAACTAATGGAAGTCTTATAAGGAGCAGCTTCCATGTACTGGCTAATCAGAAAAGAGCAAGCTCCACCCTTTAAACACCAGGTACTTTTGTTATTATTACTCATTATTTATTTCATTATTATTTATTTGTTTATGTATTTATTTATTTGAATGTCTTTTACACCACAAGGGAAAAAAAACAAAAAAACAAAAAAAAAACAGAAAATGAAAATTTAACCAGTAACAGCTGCAAAACTGTAAGGCTGAAAAGAACGACCTTGGTTTTTCAGGAGCTGTGACAAATCTGAAATGCAACAATTCCCTTTATCCTCATCACACAGGTACAGTGTGATTTTAAAATGCCCCAAAAATGATCAATTTTAGTTGCATTTTGTACATAGAAAACACAGCTCGGTCTTAACGCAGTGACTTTAAGAGCAGAAGGAGTAAAGAGGCTGCACTTAAACCAACCTGTTTCAGACAGATGTCGAACTGAAGAGCTTAATTATGGACAATTTTTAAAAGATATGCAGCGAGAGCTCTAAAAGAAAATAGGCCTGCAAATGTGCATGATATGTCCCCATTGGGTATAGCGCTCCTGTAATTGTTAGGGCTGTAAAGGCTGAAGGAGGGTGTTTTGAAACAAAGGAGACACCCTGTTAAAAACCACACATAAAAAAAAAATACAATTCTCACAAAGCCATCTTTTAAGGGCAAAGCACTCTTATGCCAAGTGAAAAGTGCTTCTTAGAAAGTTTTCCACCACAGTGAGGAGGAGGAGGGAACAGTAGGGAATGGGGTGAGAAGCACTTGATGGCACACTCTTGACTTGTCTCTGTTTGAAAAGCTGAACCTGCAGCTGAGAAAATCTCAAAGCTGTTTTTGTGTATCCGTCCGCGTGTGTCAGTAAGCACAAGCACGTACGAATCCACTGATTACGTGTGGTGAAATCAAAGCCTTGAGAGAAAAACTGATCAGAAAAGCCACCTCTATTTTCCTTTTCCCTCTTTCCCAGATAAAGATAAACAAATATATATATATTTTTGAGAAAATAAGTTTTTGATTATAATTTTTTAAATCAGGTGGACTCCGGAAATTGAAAAAGGAAAAAGTGCATATATAGATTGCTTTTTTTTCTCGTCTTCTTTTCCTATAAATACGTACACTCACCCACAGACGAACATATAATAAGCACCAGCAGACAAACCAAACCTGAGAATAAATGCACGCTGACATACTTACAGAGAACAAACGCAAAGATCACCAAAATCAAACTGCACATGCACAGCAAACAGAACAAACACAAATACACAGATGCACACGTAAAGCAAAAAGGCATGCTGACACATTTGTTCAAACACACACGCATAAACACACACAAACACACAGTAGGGTTTTGACAGGATCGCGCCCACATAGGCGAGCTGCAAAGACAGAGAGAGAGAGAGAGAGAGAGAGATGGAGGTGGGGGAATGAGGAGAGGAGTGAATGAGAGGGAGAAGAAGGAAGAAGAGAGAAAGAGCATAAAGGACAGCAAGAGAGTGAGAGAGAGAGATGGGAAAGAGTGAAGGAGGTGATAGAGAGGGGAAAAACAAAGTGAAAGGAAAACAAAAGAGTGACAGACAATATAAGAGGAGAGAGATGTGCCAGATGAGTGATGAAAAGATGAAAGGGACTTCCTCTGAAACACCCAGCCACCACAAATCAAACACTCTATCCAATTATAGCTCATCATCAACGTATCACACACACACATGCGCGCGCGCACACATACACACACACGCCCGCTATCAATCCAATTTATAGATATGTTAAAAACTAAAAAGCAAATGACAAGCAGGTCAGTACCCCACCTTTCCTTTAGAGTTATATAGCCTTAGTGTTATGTATAATGAGATGAAAAATGAGCATCATACATAAAACTGCATCATATAACATGTGCCTTTACATGTGAGAAGATGTTTCTCCAGCAGTGAAAGAAGTGGAATGCATAAATAATGTTGAGACTACAGTATAAGGCCTTCTCTGCACTCTATTTCAGCTCTGTCAATGCCACGGCTCGCTCGGTTCCTCACTGTAAAAAAGTAATTCACACTATAGATGTTCACATGAGTATACTGAGCTCACTTGCACCCTGGAATCACCCTGTTTGGGGTCGAGTTGTAGGTTTCGAGTGAGAGGAAATTTGTTTGGCTCAAGCTTATTTTGTATCTGGAGACGTGCTCTTAAGGTGGTTTATCTCAGTTTCATTCCTACACGGTATTTATGTGGTTTTTTTTAATAGTTTTGGGGGGGGGGGTTAGTGGAAAGGGAGGGTATATAACTCTGATAATGTGGGTTATAATTCACGACTGAGATCAGTGAGGACTTTTATCAGTCACATTTACATTTTGGGAAGAACAACCCACAGGAAGTGAGTACACCCGTGTCACTTAAATGAGATGCTTCAAAATGGCATGAACTCTTGATAATTCTTTTATTTTTAAGTTGACAGGAGAGAGAGTCACTAAAACACAAGTTGGAAAGTCTGTCATTATGGAAATAAAATGAAGCATGCATATAATTTCAAGCTATCCTAATCGCAAGTGAACTCTTTTAAAATGAACTAAACTAAAACATTCTTGGTTGTTGTGTCTGTATCTGTGCATATACCACCTGGATTTATGCCATATGGACATTGCCAGAAACATTTTTTCAAAAATCAGTCAGACTTTACCAAAATGCATGAATATCACTGACAGCTAGAAATCTGTTCAAACACAGCTGTAGTCAGGAGGTACAGGATGAGCTATAAGCAACAGAATGTCCTCCCAGAATGACTCCACAGACACGTGCACAATATAACACTGGAAAGCATACAGGCAAGTGCTTCAAACTTGGCACAGGGGTTATCAATGGAAATCTGAGTTTCTTGTGACAGCTCAGACAGTGTGAAGGACCTCTGTGGATGATGGCCAAGGGGGAAAAAAAAAAAACAGTGACGCATGGAGGTGGAGTGTGACGATGTGGGGCTAAGTGCAAAAGGTGTTGTGGGGAGATGACATTTACAGATGGGACCATAAATGCCTGTGAATACACCAAAATACTGGCTGACATAATGATTCCCAGTCTCCAGAAGCCTGGCCAAAGAGGAGTATAGATTTTCCAAAGAAGCAAACAGTACAAACTGTGACCTGGCTGAATATGTCCCCTGGCTTGAATCTAATAGAACACTTTTAGAACACTCTTTGCTTATTAAGCAACACAACTTTGGCATCTTAACTTTGTTACCACAACAAAAAATTCAAAAGCTTTCAATCACAGTAACGAAGGGGTACAATGAATTTTGCTACACCGAGTTAATACTTTTGGTCCTCTATTTATTTTATTTTTTTAAATAAAAGCTTTTCAGGGCATTTCTAACTTTTTTTTGTTTTTTGATAATGAAGTCAAGAAAAACTGGAAATAGTTCGGGACAGACTTGAACGCGTGCTCCTGAGAAACTTTTAATAAAACTTAAACAGCTAAGCTATAACAGCACACTGGCCCTACTTTTAGTAAACTAAATTTTAACCTAAACAGTTTGTTTTAAGAAAATTAAGAACAAATGCAATGCTGCAATTACAGTCATTTAAATCAACGTGGAATCCATGTATCCACTGCTGTACAGTATACTGTAAAACAAAGCTCATATTTTCACAGAGCAAATTTTTAAGTAAACAGTAATACCACTGGTACCAGTGTCTTACAATAGAAATCAGCTTGGTGCAGTCAAATAACTATGAGAAGCTGTTATCAGATTTTTGCTTTGAACTCCAGAGCAGTCCCTTGGTCCCCATTTTTTAAATAAGCATGGGCCCTCACAATTCCTCGGTGATCCATGAGACGCATTTATTCCATTTAAACTTCCAAAGAGCCCCCTCTGGAAATATTAGCTTTAAGAGTGCATCGCCGAAACAGGCTTACAAGACACTCGTGCTAGAAAAATATATCAGAATCTAGTATATTATTACAAGCAGGGCCAGACTGCTCTTTCAGCATTTACTACATGGGCGTTCGCTGTAGTCCTCGTTCATGCATTTGTCCTGTTCATTTGTATACAAACATATTTTTGTTTTGTTTTTTTTTTAAACAACCAGGGAATTCTCTGAACCTCTCGGGCATTAAGCCCAAGAGCAGCAGTGTGTCAGAAAGAAAAACTATTACATCTGGATGTGCATGCTTATAATGCCATAGTAATATTTTTGTGTGATTTGAAGCTCGAGCCAGTCTTGCAGTAATGTTGCAAAGTAAAAGAACACCTTCCAAAAGATCCACTCTGTTGTGTTAAAATCTGGCTCTTAGCCTCTCCTTTCTTCCTTTCACCTCTTCTATTTTCACAGTCATACACACACACACACACACCATATGAGGTCCAGATTGGACCAGGCACTCCTCCCAGAGCTGATGTAATGTATGGGTGGGGAGGAGGAACACTGGGATAAGGAGGGTAGCTCAGAGGGAAAATCGCATGTGTGTTTGGGAAATTTGAACTCACTACGTGTTGTCAGTGTATATGTTAGGTTTTATAAATGGATTCCCCAGTGAGCTCAGTGAACACTACAAAGCTTTTTTGCCCTTCACTCTCAAGCATTTTTCTTGCTTTTAGTAACATTTTTTTTCTTTTGTTGCATAGAAATCAGCACTTAAATCAGAAACTGCCAAATATAGAACTAATGCACAGTTTTGACCTCAGCGAGCGAATACTCTTGGCAATTTTTATTTACATACGTTGTTACTTTAATGTACATTCATTTAACCCCTAAGGAGAAATTTAAGTCCTTGTGTTTAAGTGGTAGGCACTGTAGAGGTCGCTTGCATTTATCATGTGCATCTATCATCTGCCTTCTACTAGTGCAGACAAGACTGTTTTAAACATTAGGCTGCAAAGCAGGATGGTATATTTTAAAAAGAAATCCTTGTAAGCACAAGGTAGTTACTGGATATTATTTTATAACTTCTGACAGCAGAGAAGAAGCAAAAATTACTTTTCCAAGTACATTCTCTGAGGGATGAGACTAAAGTGCAGCAAGAGCTGAGCAAAGATGCAGCATAAAGTCATATTTCTAGGGCTGCTAAAATGTGTGACAATGTGTAGCTTGTAGTAGTGTCATTGATAATATTTAAAATACACACACACACACATATATATTTATATATATATATATATATATATTTATATATATATATATATATATATATATTGTATCATTCAATAATATACTGTTTGTTAATATGACACCGTAGAGTCATCATTGTCTTTTTAAATCACTCAGTAGTACTAATGATTTCATTTTTAGGGCAGCGTCCTGTTCAACAATTTTTCTCCCTCCCCACCCTCATCCATCTACCTCTGTCAAAGCGACGCTCAGCCCTGTCTGAGTCATCTGTGATGTTGCGCTGCTATGCCAGCTGAGACATCCATCTAAACAGACAGACTGACAAACGTGAACACACAGGCACACTGAGAGATGGAGCAATACTGATACAGACTGAGAGACACTGGAGGTAAATGTCTGGATAAACATGTTTACGCACGCACAAGTATCAAGTACATGCACGTGGATATTCTACATGGAATCATTGAATTCTGTCACATATTAAGATTAGATATGTTTCTTTGTTAATTATGAGCTTGTCTTCGTTCCCGGGACGTCAAATGCTAGTGTTTTTTAACAAAGCTGCTAGCACCTCAGAAATACACACAAGGTGTCCTTTGGTCTCTCTGCTGAGACAGGCTTAAAAGGACCCTCTAGCATCCCATTTAAACACACTAATGTTGCAGTGTGCGGGATTATTGCCGAAAAGGGCCGTATTACAACCCAAACCAAATGTTTTCCTAAACCTTATCAAATATTTTTTGGTGCCTAAACCTGACATGGATCATAGTCCCCTGGCTGACAAACCTGTCAGCCCTCCAGCCACTTTATCACTCTTTAAAGAGTTTTGTTATTTCTTGGCATTTACTGCTTCTGCTGTTGGACCCAAACGACTCCTTTTGAGTATGGCTGTGACACATGTGGAATCTGACCCAAGGGCAGTGTTTGACCCTAATGTGCTATAGTTACTCCAACAGTGTCTGCCAAGACTTTTTTAAGGTAACTAAAATTTGCTCAAACAAGTAACACAAAGTATGAAAATGTGAGTATAGGGTTTTTAGGATGTTCTTGAAAAAGTGTATATGTTCACTTTAGAAACTGGAACAAACATACAACAAACAAGAGATATTACACACCTGAATGCATTGAACCTAAAGGGTTCGTTCATTCAGTAAGCACTCTCCAGCACAAAAGCATTACAAACAAGTGAAAAATGTTGGTAAAGGACACACACAAAGGCAAACTCACAAAAACAAACAATGACGTGAACGTAGAAATTTATATGTGAAAGGAAGAGTGGCAGTCTGTGTTGATTACATGATGCAGAGCTGTCCTGCAGAGTTAATTTTGTGGCACAGAACTGAAAGAGTTTAATGAGCCAGAATTGCCAAACCACTGTCTGTAGGTGGTTTGCTGGCTTGGCAACAAATTGTACTTCAGTGAACATAAAAGTGGATCACTGAAGCCCCATAGACCAGCGTTTTTTAATGAGCCAACACTGCTTGGTAGATGCATGGATGGATACTGAAGTGATAAGCTCAGGTAATTGGTTTTTTATCCAAAATGTCTAAATGCTCCTAAAACTTCAGTGAGCAGTTAAACAAATCAGCAGCTAATGCTTTGACCATTATTTTTGCCTGATTGTGGGCACTGACTAACATAAATGTCTGATAGCCTATAGATCAAGTGTGTATTCTTAAGAGTGACCGACATAACAGTTTTTCTAACACCATTCAAAAACCACTCTATTTTGGGTTCCTTACAAAAGGTCCATGGCCCATTGTAATTTTTAGTAAAAAAGCTGCAGTGTAAAGGTCACAGCATTGCTATGTTCAAAGCCCAAGTGAACCGAGAGCACAATGGGAAAAGAGTACAATAAGCACACATACAATATCGAGTGCACACATGTGTGCATGTGTGAGTGCGTGTGCATGCATGTGTGTGTGGATGCGTGGACCACTCGGGGACAGTTTGCTTTTTACACCAACACTCCCTACAACCGCCACTTCTTTCCATCTCTCTCTCACTGCCTCCTTGGGGATGATGCTAACAGCTAAAACTGAGAGAAGCCGGGGTGAAGGTGGAACAACTCAGGACAGAAGAGCAGAGGAAAAGTAGAAGCAAAGGAGACACTTTTAGAGAAACTAAGGGAAAGTGTGCGGCACTTCTTGTTTGCTGACGAGACAAGTACATTTTTCTGTACTGTGAGAGCCGATCTCTTTCGCTGTCACAAATTGAAGTTTCAGAATAAACTATAAAACATTGAGCAGTAATATTAATTTATTTCCCACATACGTTGGCATCCTTGCAGTGATGAATGTACAATGTGTAATGTAGCTATTTTTTTGCAATATCCTGTAGCAGTGAGTCTAATACTGCACAGATTTTTAATTTTTGAATCTGAAGAGCAAAGGAAAATGAAACAGAAAAAGAGGAATAAGGAATGGCTCCTGTGGAAAAAGGCGTAGACATAGTGGAGGACAGACATAGATATTCATGTGTCACAGATTCTTTTTGAATGGCAAGTTCTTCAGAAACTGTAGAACAAAAAGTTTGTGTGATGTTTAGCGTTCCTGTTTCAAAATAAAATCAAAATATCATGAGCTGCATCTATTTCTGAACATCACTTTGTGAGTGTTTTAAGGTTCAGCGTGTAGAACACCTTATTCTAGGAGGGGTTGCCCTTGTTTTGCAACAGCATGTGGCGGCTGCTACAGATGCTAATTGTTTCCATTCTTGTTTTTTAGCCAGCTTGTCTTACAGATCAGTGGAGGCGATGTATGTGTCTACAAAGCAGCAGACACTTACTAAGCCATAAATTCCCTCCGACAACAAACCTGCATAATGATCAGCTAGATGTTGCAAGTGCTGTGCAAGGAAATATAAGTGCAGGAGAGAGATGCTAGGCTAAAAACCCAACTGGTTGGCTTACCCATCCAAAAGAGCCAGTCAGGTAGGGTTTATACTGAAAGTCATATTAATTATAATTTTAGTCGACAACAATATTTTAACATAGCATCAAAAAGTGACGAATCTTGAAGAGTCTTTATAAATGATCCATACGAAGTCACTGCTTTTGACTGATACTGAAGATGACTTTGGAGCCACCCTGTAAAAGTTGTGTTTTCTTGTGGTGAAAGAGTTTCTCAGAATGAGAGAAAAAGAACTTGTGGTGGCCAGAAAGGACAAGACGGCCACCACACAAATGGTGAGAACAAAACGATGTTGTTCCACCTTTAGAATGTTTTGTAATGGTGAAGCTTGGATACTGTCTCTGTGTGCGTTTGTATTTTTGTGCACTTTGTGAATACTACTGCATGTCTGAGCAAGCATGGCTCACCTACATGATTGTATTATTTGCAAATGTGTTTTTAACCATCTAAGTGTATATTGTGTACATGTAGGCAAGACACTGGTGGGTGTATGCATGGTGTGTGTTTGTCAAAATTACAATTGTAAGACTGAAAGTGAGAGAAATAAAGTAAAATAGTATGTGTGAGAGAGTGTGTAGAGCTCCGCTGGCCTCCCTAGGGCTAGGGGTACCAGATGCACTGAGCTTCATCATCAGAGCTAAAAATATACATGAGCACACATGCATGTGGGAGCAAATATACACACATGAACACTGCTACACAGCACTAAAACACAGGACACATTAGCAACATGCCTCACTGGTTAGCTCTGCTCCTTTTCATTCATCACAGCCGCTTATAGTTCTGTCTTTCTAAATCTGTTTTATATTGCTCTGACTGCCCTCATCAGGATTTGTCTCCCCTTTTTCTTTCCAGCAATCTGATTCTGTCTCTCACCCGCTGTCTGTCTTCCTGTCCGTATCTCCTTCTGCTTGGAGATAAGTTGTTCGGTGTTTGCATCCACATATCTGCCTCTCTCAGGACTAAGTTCCCCTTTCACTCATAATCTCTTCTCAGCATCTCGCGGAGTTTGTCAGTCAGTTTTCTTAGAAACTGTCTTTCCTCACTGTTCATCCAAAGAACTACTACATTATTCTCACAAACAAACAAAGTAGAGCCTTAGCCAGCGGCTGCTGTAACCTTACACTTCTCTAAATTATCTGATGAGTACTCGATGTTACATATATTCCCTATAAATGCATAAAAATAGAAAAGAACCATCAGAATTCTATAGCTGCCAGGTGCGGCCCAAACAATTATGAAAGACATTCAACTTGCAGTGAATGCAGAGATGTAAAGGGTAGCTAAATATTGCACTGTATATCCATAGGCTTGGGTCAGCCACATCCTACTAACCTTGGTAAATTATTTTTTGCAAGTTGCATTAATTTGCCTTTTTAAATTTTTGCACAAAGGTAGCATAAGGAGTAAACATGTAATTCACCCTCATCTATTGCTGGGATTATCTGTCTGATTGTCTCTCGTTCCCACATTTCTTTCAGACCCCCTGAGCAAAAGCTAGCAATACAACAAGCAGTAAAAGGCCAACTACTAAAGATGTAAACTCATTAATAAAGTGGTTACCCTGTTCAATGTGTGTGCAGTTCATTTAAATGACTGCTTTACTGTTTTTAACAGTGTTTAGTGGCAGTGCCACCACAGTGTCAAAGACTCTGTGGTGGTTTGAAACCAACCATTGCCAGTTTTTCTTTTTGTACGTAACAGGATCTCCTGGCGTCTCCTTATTTCCAGGATCTACAAGAGTCAGAGAAAATCTCAGCAGCATCAACAGCAGCTCAGCATACTAAAATATACAAAGGAGGTGTCTCCTCCCTTTTTAACCGCTGCCTTTGCGTGAGAGGAAATTATGATAGGGAGGTAGAATAGAAAAAGGAGAGAAAGAAGTCAAGTAAAGTATATGACAGGAGGCAACAAGAAAAGAGGAAACGAGAATAAATAAAAAGAGGGACTAAAGGGAAGTGGAGATGAAAGAAAATGAGAAAAAAGTAGAAGAAGAAGACATAACGCAAGAAAAAAAAAACGAGAAAAAACAGCAACAGAGAGGAAAGGCGGAGACAAGAAGGTGAGTTTTGATAACGCAGGAGGAGACCCAGCAGGTAGAAACTATCTGCAATGTTGTCTTAATCACCTTTTAATCTTTCTCAAACCCCCCACTTGTTAGCATGCTGAAACTTGGACTGAGGCAAAGGGCATTAAGAAAAAGAGAAAAAAAGATTTTTAGCACCATGAGGCGAGAAAATAAAATACCACAGAGAAGATTCATGGATGTAGCAAAGAAGGGCGTGTAGAGGGTAGGTGTGACAGAGGAGGGTAGATATGGACAGAGTGAGACGGAGGCTTGACGATCCACCACGGCGACGCCTAAGGGGAGCAGCCGAAAGAGGAAGACACCACCACACCAGTGGATTATAAATCAAACAATCAAAATGGGATTGAAGTACAGACTGAATTTTCAAGACTTTAACAAAAGTATTGCATTAGTTCTTTAGAGAACAGCGTAATCTTTAGACGTGGTCCCCCAGTTTTAGAGGCTCATTAGTAGCTGGACAAACTGAAAACAAAAATCCTGTCAATGAATGTTTGTTTGCATGTTTGCACCAAATGCACATTCACACTTGGAATCAACTGCGGATTTTTAGATGTGCATATTTTCTTATGAAACTGCTTTTCATTCAATTATCCAATTACTTTGAGCCGCTGAAAATGTGCAAATATGCATTAAATTGCTGAAATTTGTAAACAGTTAATCTAATACTTTTTAAAACGTCTGTCAAGTCTGTACTTCAATCACATCACAATTTGATCATGATGGAAGGATAGGATTAAGGTTTGATTTAAAATCTACTGCGGTGGTGTGCAGTGCCCAAACGACCCCAAAGAATGATTACTGTAAGTCACTGTATTAATGTCTCTCATTATTTCTACAGTCTCTTAATTTTCTTAATGAACTTCTTGCCATTTCAGTTAGCAGGGACAGTTAGCAAGGATGGTGTGTGAATGTGTGTGAGCATGTGAGTGTGCGTGCTGGTAAGGACATGTATTCCTAAGGGGCCCTGCAACAATGCGACTCGGTTCCACTACTGCTCCAAATAATACCAACAAACTGTCAAGCTTCACACAAGCATACACAAACACAGTAGCATCTAGGCGTAGGAGGAAGCTCAGGAAGCTCAGTTGATGGAAAATCCTTAAAATCCATCAGTGTTTTGGCTCTTGAGACTGTGTGTGTGTGTGTGTGTGTGTGTGTGTGTGTGTGTGTGTGTGTGTGTGTGTGTGTGTGTGTGTGTGTGTGAGAGAGAGAGAGAGAGAGAGAGTGAGAGAGAGAGAGAGACCGAGCGAGGGGCAGGAGAGTGTGTTTGACATTCCACTGGCATCCCACACAACCTTATCTCATCCCCTGTGTCTGCTGGGAAGTCGTCTCACACACTCTACACTGCAGAGCATTTTCATTGAAATGCCAACCAGCCTGCAGTTCTCATCAAGCCGAGGAGGGACAAGCACAGAGGAAGAAGTGCAAAGGTAATAATGTAGCTGTTTAACAACATCCTGCTCATCTGTGCCTCATTGTTTGCTTCTGATTATTATCATCATCGTTATTTCATCATTATTCTTAGTCTACACTGTAATAAAATAATCTTCTTTATCACCAGTGTCAGTCTTCATGAATCACTGCTTTGACATTTTTTTGTCAAACTCAAAATAAAATAAATAAATATCACTGGAAAGAGTTTCACACATTTTAAAGTAGTCAGATGTTTGGGATTAACAGGATTTCTTTCACGGCATGTCTGAGGTTAGCGTCTGGTTACATGTCTGAGTGTTGAGCACATGTGTTCAGCGGTCAGCCCCGTCCTGATCACAATGCTGCTGATACAACAATGTAAACACTGAATTCAGGCTCCTGACGTTTGGTGTGAACTGTGTACAGCACTGGGAGATACTCTTCAGGGAAAAACATCACCAAAGCTCCACTCACAGCTCTCCGTAACGCTCCAAACCCCAACAGGCTTCCTCAGATACTAGACTTTTTGTAGTTGTCATGGCGACGGTGGCGAGAACCAGTGACAAACAGAACTACGCCACCTTCATCCTCCATGAAGGACTGACCTTTGATTGAAAACACCAACCATCTTTGGTTCTGTTTTCTCATCTTAGTATTGATTAGATGTTGTTTTCAATCAGCTGTCAGGATCATATTCCACATGTCAAACCTCTAATAACCTCTAATATCTTTTCTTCTAATTTCTCTTTATGAATTTGTTTTTCCTTTTGGTTCCTTTTCCATGAATTGTAGTGTTGGAGAAGTTTTAGTTAACATAAACTGAAGTAGCAAAAACACAAGAAACACATCTCAAGGTGTGTGTGTGTACGTGTGTGTACGTGTGTGCGTGCGTACCATCTCCGTCAGGAGTGTCAGTGGTCCGAGACCTCCTGACAGCAGGGTTGGATGACTGGGAGCTGTACTGGTACAGCTGGTTTCCTCTGTCGTCCTGCTGGTCTATCTGTGTGAGGTCATGCATACTCAGGCTACGCAGCTTCTCAGTAATGGCCCCCTGACCCTGCAGCACACACAGCACTCAGTATTACATCACAAGCAACACATCACAGGAAACTCTGACAAACTGTAAACTGTCATCCTTCATGTTACAGGCTACAGTCTTACTCTGGTTCAGCTGCCATCACACTTTGTTGTGTCTAAATTAAAAGCAGACTTATTCGTGTAGTTTTAACTAGTGTCCAGTCAAAATGTTATTTCCTCATAATAATACTTTATTTTGTATAAGTGGAACGTTTCGTTGGTCATCTGTAACTTAATTACTAGTTACATCTACACAACTACAATTCAAATTTGACGCACTGTAATTCCACATATCTGTACATCATTGCATCCAGAACGTCATTTTGTGTAGCTATGAATCTCATTAATGGCATCAATTCAATTTTCACCTGTGAAAATCTGAGTTGTTCAATTATTACTAGTTCACTGGGATTATATACTATATTAATACAATACAGATATTGACACTGACACTAAAAATACAGACATGTTGCAAAATGCATCACTGTGAACAAGTCTTGAACGGCCCTCACTTCTTTAGGGCCAACACGTTACTGAAACATGGACGTGGAGCAGATTGTTAATATGTTGCACTACCGATATCTTACATGAAGAATAAAATATTGACATTAGAGAAAACTAAATTGCTACAAGTCACTGACTCCTGAGTCCTCACTGCTGCAGCGTTACACAACTGAAAAGTGCTTCAGGTAGATCTAAAGACCTGTGAGACAACCGACCAGGTGGAGTAGAGGAATGCATACATGTTGTGTGGTGAGGACATTTTTAAATTAGGATGTTTAAGAAGCATTTTTTCCACAACAGTCGTTTGTTGTTGTGCTGCAGATCTGTTTTTTTCCCTTCATAATTACTGTTTGAAATATGAAACACTGGCAGACATCATGAAAGGATCCCTTTGGCATTAAAGGATTAATTCACTTGTTTTTCCGAGTGTGCCTTAATGATGCCGCTCATCCACACTGGACTCTCAAACATGTCATCCAAAGAGGTTTCAGTGTAATTAATAAAGAGTCCTTCTCAGAACACCACAGCTTAAACAGCACCAGGCTTCAGCACTGTAAAGCTGCATTTCCACTGTAACTAGACCCACTACTGTAACTGATACCTAATGCAACTGATGAAATGACACAGTCTGCTTCAGATCTGTGAACTAAACCTTAAATCAATTAAACATAGAAACTCACATAATTGATGATGACAAGAATGCACTAACTGTGAATAACGAGGTACAGAAAGTATTCACATCAGGTATGTTACTGAATCACGATGAAGATGTTACCATGGAAACATCTCACAAAGAACACGAACAGCCAAGGGGAGGGGCAAGTTGGAAAAAAAAGAAAAGAAATGAGTGTATGTGTAGCGTTGCAATGTACAGCAGTATATTAGGGCCATCATAGGTGTATTACAAAAAACTAATACACACTGGCAAGAACAAAAGTTGAGGATTCTGATAAAGTCGTACATTTACAAGAATAAAATGCGGGGATGTTTTCTTCCCTGTAGTGAAACCACCGATATAAGTTCACACATGTAGTTCTTCAATGTTTTAATATTTTTAATACAACTTTAATTTCAGAATATCAGAGATCTGTAATCTGTAATCAATCTTAATTTATTTCTTAGAGCTTATGCGATTTACACATTTTTGATATATAATTCTTAATTTATCTTTGTTGTTTAGAAAGCCCCCAGTATGCTGCTGTAACAATGAAATGAATGTTTCAACAGAGGTTAAAAACATTAAAAGACATACAGTGAAAAAGAAACAGTGTCATAAATAATGAGTTAAATGTATCTGCAACACCACCAAGTCCATGTCAACACAAAAAGAATCAAATTAAAGCTGATATTCTCAAACAGCAGGTCTGGTAAATGAACAGACACAGCGATAATCGAAGAGTGGGTAACAGCAGTGTGGGACTACTGAGCTGTATGAAACAGAAACTGAACAGTCTGTCCATGCTGCTTACACTGACTGGTTTTTACCTCCCAGAGCAGCCCGCTGAACCACCGAAACCCTGAAGACACAAGGATGTTAGTGCAGACAGAAAAGAAAAGTCAGAAGTTGGTGCAGATGCAGAAGACATCATGTTAAAAGCAAACATCCAGCTGGGATATTCCCCCAGGACCCAAAACATTCACAAACCTGCATGTTGATGACCAACGAGCATACATGTAGAACAGGACCAACGTAGGCCAATGATGCTATATTAGCCCTTATACACATGAAACCTACATTTTCGTGCTACAGCAACCAGTTTCATTTAGTGTTTTCAACTTAAATGTATGTTTATTGCGTGTCTGCACCATCCTGATAGCAGTAACAAGGAACCTTTTCCAAAATAGTCCCTGTTTCTATTGCTTACATCTGCTTAAAACCAGCAAATTGTTAGCCAAGAGCTTCCTAGATGATTAGAAATGATTGTAAAATGGTATGCTTTGATCTGATTCAGGTGCAGCCCTCTGCAGTAGCTGCATGTCCTACAGACAGATCTTAGTGACCTGGATTACTTCTTCAAAGCTAAACTAAGTTTATGTGATCTTATTAACAATAAGTTCTTCAGTCTGATGTTACCAAGTGCTAATTGTTTGAGTTCCCATTATTCACTGGCAACGTTAATGTTACCTACTGCTGCAGCCTCACATTAAAGTTACGCAACTGACAAAACACTAAATGAGTTTGATTTTAAATACAGCAATCAGTTTGAAACATTTCAGGGTGCCACAGCCCGAGAAGAAGCGAGGCTGCACACCTCCAACACAGACACAAACATTTCACTGTGCAGCTACACACACATTTAGCACTATAATTCAGGGGTGATTTCAACAATGACCATTTGTCTATACAAGGCATGTCAATCAACATGTGGACAGCATAGACAACAAGGCCTGATTCACACCAAGCCAACTTTACTTATAAACCACTGACCAAAGTGCTGAAATACAACCGCTTCATTCATGTTGAAGTCGAGGCTAATGCGACTGTTTTATTTGGAAAAAGGATCAGGTCACGAGGCCTCCTTTTTTCACAACATGCGTGGATGCTCTGTGGAAAGCACTGCAAAAGTCCTGTTTTATCAGTCACCAGTGTGGATATGGACACGTCCCACAAAAGGGGACACAAAGGAGCACTGTAGGTAATATTCATTTGGTAGGACTGCAAGCTTCCACATTATAAGGCTGTTGCCTTATAAAGTCATAACAAACTTAGTTTGTTATGACTTTATTTATTGAATTGTAGTCCCAGAAAGAGAATTGTGTTTTCTTTCATGCTCTGTGAGAGGGACACAAAAGCAGCTTTGAATTGTAAACTGGATCGTGGATAAGCTTAGAAATGTCTTTTCTTCTCAGTCTGTGACAGCAGGTACATGTGGGGTAAATGCCAAGATGCATTTGTAACCACAGCTCCAGGCTCAGCTAAAATATAGTGTTCTCTAAACTGCTTTGTTCAGACAGATGGATTTTACGTGCATTTCAGATGGTTTTATTGTAAAAGCCAAGGTTAATCAAAGTCCTAGTGAGACACAAGAATATTTTAAAGACTGTTACTAACCCTGTGATGAGAAAACATGCATGCAGAGGAGAGAAAAGACTGTAAAGAGAAACGGGGGAACACAAAGGTGAAAGATATAAAGAAAGCAGATGTTCATGTCGAGGAAAAAACCATAAGAGAAACTCAAAATGAGGCAGCGAGAGAGAAATGCAGGACAGTGACACGGAGGCATAGCTCTGATTAACAGGACGAGGGGAGATGGGAGGCTTTATACGAGGCCTTCACTGCCACAGCAACACAAAAACTACAGTGACGCTGGATGAACAACCAACACTTGTCACTGATCCTGCTGATGGCTGCGTCTTTGTTTTAGAATGTGCACACCTGACCTCATTCATTTGAAGTGCTTCTCTCTGAAAAAGCACCAGGTGCTAGTACACAGAGCATAGTACAATGTTGCTCAGCTGAAGTCAGGCGCAAACTAATTCTGCTGAAGAACTTCAGTTTTATTTATATGCCGCCAAATCACAACAACAGTCGCCTCAAGACGCTTAAGTGAAGTATGGCCTAGTTAAAAACCCCATTCAGAGTCTATGGGTAGTGTGGTCACCAGAACAGTGTTCAGTGCAGTCGTGGAAATACCTCCAGTTTGGGCTAAACACCTACCTGTTTAAAGAATTCGACTTCATCAAGTGTTAACTCACATTAACAGCATTATTCTGAAGTCACTGAGTTTGACCCGGCTGGCGGCGTCGATGTGAACCCAACCACTCCAAGCAATGGCTCACACTGTATAAATGCTTGGGCTAAGGTAATAGAGCTAATGTTATCTTACAGTAACATTAATAGAGACCGTCTTTACGTCTT
>VOQK01037250.1:0-10995 GCA_015052645.1 Benitochromis conjunctus
CATTACTGTGTAATAAAGTTGTCATGGTGGAGAGGTTGTGTGTTTTTGTGTTATTTTAATGCACACTAGCCTTCTACTGGCTCTGCTCTTGGAAAATATGGAAATTACTGTCTGAATTACCAGAGAGAGTTCACAGTAGAATAAAATAACATGCACTAAATGTTCAATGCCATGATATAGATAAAGTAGGTTGACTTTTCCAAAGTGTTTCCTTCTCACCTTCACTTACTCCACTATGCCTGAACTCTATTGTTCAACTCTCTTTTGTTTTTCTTTTTGGATAGCTGTGGCATGAATAACGGACCCGACCACATTCTTCACATTTTAACACACACTTTATCCACACTCGTCCCACTGGGCGAAACACCGCCGCCTGCTTGCTCCATGTGGCCGCGAGCTTGGCCACCATCTGGGCCAGCGCCTCCCTGGCTGGCCCTGTCGTGGCTCCGCCATGCCGTCGTATGGGTTTCGGCACCAATGTGGCATGAATGACGGACCTGACCACATTCTTCACACTTTAACACACACTTTTATTTCCAGTTGTCTTAATTTCCATTCGGCTGCAGCTTTTCAGCTCCCAGCTGAACACACACCAACAACAACTACAACAGGATCCAGTACAGACTTTTATAAAGGGGAGGTGTGATGAGCTGATTGAACTCAGGTGTGTCAGCCCCCCCTGCAGCTGCACCACAATGGTTTACTCCGTGTATTAAACTCATCTACAGTTATTATCACTATTCCTTTGTGTATGCCAAGCCTCCCAGTTCTACTGTCTACTTTCTTCATCTCCCTGACTCGCCCACATTTTCTTTGCTAAACTCTTCCTTTCAATACTTTCCTGTCCTTCTTCATTTCACCATCAAGTCTCCTTGTCCTCTTTACTCTGTTCAGAGGATACACCAAACAGCTAGTGCTGTACTTTTCCTAGTGCAATGTCTTCTCTACTATGCAGAGCCTGTCTTAACCCCTTGCTGAACTCTTTTCAATATTCCTCCTTCTTCAACCTCCACCACTTAATCCTTGCCTCTGCCTTCATTTACCTCCACTTCTTAACATTTTCCCCTGACACCACCTCGGGTCTTCTATCCTTTCCAGATTGCTCCGTCTGTGTAAGATGTAGTCCACCTCTGTGCACCTTTGTTTTCTTGAACCAGCACGAGTAGTGCGCTCAGTGGTTCAGCCGTAGCTTGTTCTGCCAGGTAAAGGTAGCATTTTTGTATTTTCCAAGGAGAAAAAGATGTTAAAATGCAATAACTTCACTTTCAGAGATGGAAAAGATGTGATTTGGCGCTATATAAATAAAACGGAATTGAATTGAACTAATTAAATAATTTCAAAATATAAAGTTTTATAACTTTATTAACTGAATTCCTGAGCTGCTCATGTCATGCTTGCATGCAAAGCACACTCTGCCTCTCATAACAGCTTTTTGTCACTCTATCGCGATATTTCTATGGCACTTCCCTTTTACTGATCTCTATGCTTAAGGATGGATTTAAACAACATGCTGCCAGTAGCAGTTGCAGTTCAGCCTCATTTCCTACGGGAGGCGGTTGAGAGCAGAGATCTGTTCCCTTCAGTAAAACGGAGTTTGTTTCTATTCAGACAAAGTGAAACTAACCGAGAGTCACTGAGAGAGTGAAATGGCGCAGCATAAAAATCAAATGGACAAGGAAAAATTCTGCTGTTCAATCTGCTTGGATTTACTGACGGATCCGGTGACCATTCCCTGTGGACACAGCTACTGCATGAACTGTATTAAAACTCAATGGGATTCAGAGGATACAAAGCAAATCCACAGCTGCCCCCAGTGTAGGCAGACTTTCACACCAAGGCCTGCGCTGGTGAAGAGCACCATGTTAGCAGATTTGGTGGATGAGCTGAAGAAGATTGGGCTCCAAGCTGCTCCTTCTGACCACAGCTATGCTGGACCTGAAGATGTGGCCTGTGATTTCTGCACTGGAGTAAAACTGAAAGCCATTAAGTCTTGTTTAGTCTGTCTGGCGTCTTACTGTGAGAAACACCTCCAGCCTCACTATGATTCACTAACATTCAAGAAACACAAGCTGGTGGAGCCTTCCAAGAAGCTCCAGGAGAACATCTGCTCTCGTCACGATGAGGTGATGAAGATTTATTGCCGTACTGATCATCAGAGTATCTGCTATCTCTGCTCAATGGATGAACATAAAGGCCACAGCACGATCTCAGCTGCAGCAGAAAGGACTGAGAGGCAGAAGGAGCTCGAGGTGAGTCAAGGAAATATCCAGCAGAGAATTCAGGACAGGGAAAAAGATGTGAAACTCCTTCAACACGAGGTGGAGGCCATCAATGGCTCTGCTGATAAAGCAGTGGAGGAAAGTGAGAAGATCTTCACTGAGCTGATCTGCCTCATCCAGAAAAGCTGCTCTGATGTGAAGCAGCAGGTCAGATCCCAGCAGGAAACTGAAGTGAGTCGAGTCAAAGAGCTTCAGGAGAAGCTGGAGATGGAGATCACTGAGCTGAAGAGGAAAGACACTGAGCTGAAAGAGCTCTTAAACACAGAGGATCACAACCAGTTTCTACACAATTATCTCTCACTGTCAGCACTCACTGAGTCAACAGAATCATCAATATCCATCAACATCCGTCCTCTGAGGTACTTTGAAGTTGTGACAGCAGCTGTGTCAGAGGTCAGAGATAAACTACAGCACATTCTGAGAGAGAAATGCACAGACATCTCACTGACCGTCACTGAAGTGGATGTTTTACTCTCAGATCCACAAGCAGAGCCAAAGACCAGAGCTGGATTCTTAAAATTATCACGTGAAATCACACTGGATCCAAACACAGCAAACACATGGCTGCTGTTATCAGAGAGGAACAGAAAAACAACAGTAATGAATAAACAACTGCTCTATTCTGATCATCTAGACAGATTCACTGATTACTGGCAGGTTCTGAGCACAGATAGTCTGACTGCACGTTGTTACTGGGAAGTTGAGTGTAGAGGAGTTGTTCATGTAGCAGTTGCATACAAGAATATCAACAGAGCAGGGAGGGGGAATGAATGTGGATTTGGAGGTAACGAAAGATCTTGGGCATTGAAATGTTCCCAAAACAGTTATACATTTTGGTACAACAACATCCAAACCCCCATCTCAGGTCCTCAGTCCTCCAGAATAGGAGTGTACCTGGATCACAGTGCAGGTATTCTGTCTTTCTACAGCATCGCTGAAGCCATGACCCTCCTCCACAGAGTGCAGACCACATTCACTCAGCCGCTCCATGCTGGACTTCGGCTTAGTGGTTGGTTTGTTTTTGGAACAAGTGCCGAGTTCTGTAAACTCAAACATTTATAGTCTTTCATATTCACGTGGGTTTAAATTTGGATTAAAAATACACTGATAAAAATGTATATTTGTACTGATGCCTTTATATGTTGTTGTCTTCCACTTTATGATGTTAACTTAATGAAGAAATCAGAACGTCCCTCACAGCAGATTTTACTCTCGTCAGTTTGTACATGCGTAAAGAAATCCATGATTACATTTATATGTATCTGTTGGGCAAACTGAGGGGTTTAGTTGCTGTTTTCTAAATTGACAAACAAAACATAAAACTTATACAGTAATTACTGGATACATCATTCATTGTACGCAATGTGTGAAATACAATACATACATAATAAATAAAACATTAAAAAAAAAAAATTGCTTTAGCTAATTTTATTTATGGTGAAAACATACTGCATCTGTGGATCGTCCAGTCTCCCCCACGCAGGAAGCTGTTTTAAGATGACGATGAGGCGACTCGCCTAGTGGCCCAAAATGTGCAATATTGCAAATTTTGGTATCAAATCAATACACGTCCAGCATTGCCGATACCAATGCAGACACTTTTAACCTATAAAGTAGGTTAAGCCAGTGGATTTTTATCCACTGATCAGTGTGCGAATCATCATCTGCATTTTAATGATCACAAAATTGCTTTTTGCTTTCCACAGTAATTAGTTCATAGAACAAAACACACCTTCCAGTTGTTCATGCATGTTTTTCTTTTTGAGACTAGGATTGTAAACGTCCTCGTCTTTAAAGCACTTTAGGTCAGCTACTGTGGTTTAGACGTGCTATGTGTATATGCCCACAGATTCAACTTTTGAGTTCAGGTCATTATAGCAATTAAGCAATTTAGCAAAAGCAAAGCAAAACCTGAGTCAAACAATGAGTGTGACTTAATCAAATCACCTGAATCCTATTATTTACAAATGATAATTCTGTCCTTTATCAGTCATTATATGACATTTGAATTAAGACTTTAAAAAAAACTAAAAAAAAATCATCTGTCCACTTTCTGCTGCTCTTTTGTTTTAATTTGCATTCCACATCATTTTATTTTACTGTGCTCCACCTCATTTCAAAAAATATTTTCCTTTAACGCAGCTACTTTTTCCCCCCAAATAAATGTATTTATTTATAGACAGATATGCTTTATTTATATATTACACTGTAGGATTAAATAACGTATAATTTTCTGCAATAATAATATAATGCATGTGACAGAAAGTTATCATCATTAAATGTTATCACTTGTTTTTTTCATATGAAAATACAAAATAATTTGCGGATCCACCTTAAGTGGAGATAAGCTGTTAAAAAGTATAAGAAAAATAATGACCAAAATGTACTAAATGAGCTTCATGTTTAATTAACTAAGACCTGAATGAAGTTATTGAGCCCATAAAGGAAACTGCCAAAAAGCTCATAGACCTCTATACAAACAGAACAGCTGCCCCCTGCTGGCCATTACACAAATAAAATACAGATTAAAAAAAATACATTTGGTGGCTGGTATAGCTCACTGCAGCACCACCACTGTGTCGTAGCCTACACAAACATAAATACCAATGACAAATCCTTTTAACCTTTGTCTAAACGTTCCCCTCATTCAGTGTTTGTCTGAAGCTCGTGCTGCTGGTCAAGGTTTGCTTGAAGTGGAAAACAAGAGCAGACTGAGTCAGGCGGGTGGAGTTAGTGCTTTATTATCACCGTAAAGCCTTTTATTAATCATGACACGGTAACATCAATCACTGAAACATATTTACAGCTCAACATCTGCGATCCTGTCGTGTCTTCCTGCGTCTGTAAAGTGCAGCTCTGTCAACACGAGTCGTTCACTTGGTTACAGAAAAACAAGAAAGCAATGTCTCCCCTCCCCCCCCCACATCTCCCAAAAAACCAAAATAAAAATAAAATCACCTTCAGTAACTGTTGATTTAGGCTTTTTAGAAACATCTCCACTACTTTAACCTCCCCACAAGCGGAGAAGCGTGTCAGTGACCTCGTACATCCCTACATGAAGAAAATGAAGCGGTTTTCTTTTAAACAATTAATCATCGTGAATCACTCTGAAAATGAAATACAAGTTAATGAATAAATGTCCGATGAACATAAAAGGCCCCAAACAACGACCCATGTACGCGTGCCTGATAAATATTAAGACATTAGAAGAAACAAACGGACTCTGCAGATAATGTGAAAGGAGTCTGTTTTTATGACACGCCGTTGGTTATTGGTTTTTCAACACTATATCAGAGGAGCTTAAAGTCTAGTGTTCTTCTTTTATGAAAACAGAAAGCTATGTTCTCTTTTTAGTTTGAGGAAACTTGTGGGAAATGGGCGCCTTTCTCTCTTTTATTTATTTATTTTTCAAACAGACCTCCAACTGTGGCCTTAAATCTTCACGGTTAATTGGTACGAGAGCTCATTAACAAGCGTTACTGTCATGCAAACTCTGCTTTCACTCACATGGGCTCCGACCCTTACAGCACGCTAACACACACATACAAACATTGCATACAAACAAGCTTGAAATGCTGGAATACTGGACTGATTATGGCATGATATGGCTTCCCTAATAAATACAGGGGGGGAAAAAAAAGAAGAAAAAAAAGATTAAATTCAGAATTTTTCCAACTCTGGTTTAAATAGCAGTATATATTTTTTGGGGTTTAAATAAAATTGTCATATTTCTGTTCATAGTGGTTGTGCATTTGATGTAAAATCTGTACAAAAATACACTCCAATATTTAACACGAGCAAATATGAGGCTCCTGCATTTTTAGATTCAAATGGGCGTCCTCCAAAGATGAATAAATTTGTGTTGTGCACTAAAAAGACCTCATGTTGTTTAGGACTATGGATTTAGCTCTTCCTCTATGTTAAGCAGATATCTTTAGTAGCCAGTATGATGATTTCATGTGGCCGTGTTAACGTCATCGCGGGTCACTCCATGCAAAATCAGTTCCCAGCTGACTTCCCCAGACTCAGAAGGTTGTAGTTGTTTTTTTTGGTACAATAACTTCTTCATATTTAATGAAGCCGTGAAAAATTCTACAAAGATTTTCTGACTTACAGGCCCTTGAAGTAAACTGAAATTTGGCTTCTTTTTTTTTTAAAATTAGTCCACAATTCTAAACCCTCATAACTTCTTCAACACGGGTACGCATAAAAGGGCTAAAAACCCATTTAAGCTCTGTTTAAAAATGGCAGCCAAATCAATTTTAGGCTCAAGTGTCACAATCTAAAGCCAAATTCTCATTTCTCTTTAAGATTCTTTAATCGTCTTTAAGCATTTTTGAGCATCAATATCTGCTCCAGTTTCATATAATGTAGAGAAACAGAAACGAGCACTGGTACCCTGGATGGTTGATTGGTGTTGTGAGAGAAACGTTCAAAAGTGCATTTTGGGTAAGATTTCCACACACACACTGTGACCCCGTTAAAATCTGAGCACAGACATGGTCAAAAAGCACTGGAGCAGTTTCTGTGAGTTAATATCCAAAGGCAAAATAAAAACACAACTAGATGTTTGGCAAATAAATATTACTAAGTGTATAAACTGTCTCATGAACCTCACTCTGTGTCAGTGTCTTTGAACTCCTTGTTCTGTGTTGATGCTTTTTTAATCCAATTAAATAAAATTTGGAAGTATTAAAAAATAAATTAAAAAAATTGTTAGCCAGAGAAGGTCAATAAAGTTATTGCATTAAAAAAATCTGCTGACTCAGACTGCATCCAGTGGAGCAACTGACTGATTTTTGTTCATGGAATGACCAAGACGTAAAAATGAAATTAAAAGCTGACTTTTCCTTTAATACTGGCACCTGAAAATCAGTGAAGTGGACCTTAGATCCATCTGCAGCTCAGCTTTGAACGAAGAGGAGCAAAAGTTAAGTTGTATTCACGATAAGGAAAACGACAGGTCTAATTTAAGTGATCTACATTTTCTGAGCAGGTAACAATCACACATAGGTCTCTCATGTCAGGTAGTCAAATCCACAGGTGTCTGAATACAAAAACTAAAAAAACAAAACAAAACCATCCTTCAAACTTTCAACCATCAAATGTGTATCACAAAGTGAGCGCAGGGGGTTGAAAGAGCGCTGACTCTGTTTATCTTGAAAGTCAGTGACAAGTCAAACATACACGTTTTTCTTTTATCCTGTAGTGGCGTTTATCAAAAACATTATTTGATGTGATCATTTCTTGAACATAATGGAACTAAAGTGAACTCACTTTGTGGTGCTCAAAGCAGCAATCTTCACTGTCAGCGAGCACAGACCAAATCATGCATAGACAAGCAAGTCCCAATACTTACAGGATGAATTTTTTCCTTCACACCTTTCATTCAGCCGCTGCTTTCAGGTCCTATCAGTAAAGCTCAAACACGCTTAAGGACAAATATTTTTCATTTGAGCATTCGGTCTATACCAGGGGTGTCAAACATATAACCTAAGGGGCTGAATCGGCCCACTGGATGGCTTACAAAATGTGAATGTTTAATCGAGAGGTTTTGAGTTACACGTCTTTAAAGTGAATTATTATGATCTATTATCTGCTAATCAAACTTTCTGTTTGCAAAGTGTAGCCAATCAGAAGAAAACTGGCTTTTATTAGTGGTTTGGAAACAGTGAGGCAGGCCCTCTCAGTGGGGGATTAAACCACTGTAGGAGGAATAAGCAAGTAACTAAGTAAGATTAATGTGATATTTGTGGGAAAAATACACCAAAGAAAAAAAACAACCAAAACCCCCAAAACAGACCAACAGACCAAAACTGACCATTATTCTCACTAAAATTTAGCTTTAGCTGAATATATTTATAGGTGAGGCATGCCAGATAAAGAAACCAATAGCTACAGTGAAACGGTTTAATTCAGGTCCAGTAAGATAAATAAAGATGATTCTGAACCGTAAATCACGACGCAAGTCCAAGAATAAAAACATGGAGCTGGAGTGGACTATAAGATGTCCCTTTAAGAGTGGGTCGATTTAAACTTTACTTAACAGTTATATTAACATTAGTGTCAACCGATCAGCATTGAGGGTCTAACTGTTGTTTATATGTGTCAGTTTCCATAAAAAGAAAAATATACTTAATGTTATAAAGAACGTACACGTTTTCCACCCCTGGTCTTAACAGCATCTGAAAAATCCAGCCACATTTTTCTGTAGCCAAATAACATCTAACATTATTATTAAATTGAACACAGTTTTTGTAAAAACAGCTGATTAGCAGTTACTAAAAATTAATTTTCTCTTGATCAATTCATTGACTAATCAGTGAAGATTTGCTGTGATGTGTTGAAATGAAGCCGGTGAGTGCGTGGAAGGAAAAAAGAAATCCTTAAATGACCTTTTCAAAATAAGACTCATGCTCTCTTTCTGGCTTCTCTTTGTGTTTCAGATCATCAGCTGACACTTTTTTTTTTCTAAACCAACAACAGTGATGGAGAAAGTTGATGAGGTGTCCTGTTGCCCTCTGGGACCTTCATCATGGCTTTAAAAAAAATAATAAAATAAAAAATAAAAATCACTTCCTCTTAAAGTGGACTCATGCAAGAGCCGGTACCGTCAGATCCAGGTTCAATATCCTTCTCACGTTTTGTTTTATATCTTCTGTATTTTTGTTAGCTCTTTTTATAAAATAAACATAAAAACTGAAACTTAGAGGTTAATCTATATTTATGTCTCTTCTTGAAAGTGGAGCCAGTATAAAAGCAGCAGTTTTTTTTTTTCTTTTTAAACACACAGAATAAAACACGAGTCCTGGATGAGGCGTTTCCTCACCTACTCCCCTTCTCCCTCTTACAGTGAGGGTGCGTTAGATTCATACTCCGTTTCAGAGTGACAGGCCTCCATCACAAGCTTCAGACTCCCGCACAGAGGAAGCACATGTTTTTCAGTTCCAGGCAGCCCGGGCGGGCGGTGTTCCCCTCCTCTTATTCCTGAGCTGTGGTCTCGATTTTACCAGCTGGGACTCGCCTGGGAGGTAAAACATGCATCCTCTGAGTGTCGTTAAGCTTCAGACTCACCCTTCTTCTTCCCCTCCTCTCCAGCGTCACTGTCCTCTGACTGGCTGTTGCTAAGCACTAGGAACTGTCCGTCAGAGCCAGGCGGGTTGGGCGGGCGACTCGACGCAGCAATCAAGCGGCTCTGCTCCTCCAGATCCTGCAAATCAGTCAAGAGAAGAAGAGTGAACTTTTTTTATACTGTATTACCCACTAAAAACACACACACCCCACTGCTCTGCATACTCTGCACATTCAGTGTAACACGGGAATAATGCGAGGTTTGGGTTGAAAGGTAAAAAGATCACCTTCTCGATCTGTCTTTGCTTGCTCAGTTCCTCCTTCTGTTTCTCTTTGGCCTTATCCTCCTCCTTCTTCTTCTCCACCGCTTTACGGTCCTGTATCACAAGAGCAACAATAAGAAAACAAGCATAAACATCCACAGCAACACATGAATGACCACTGGTTACAGTCTCACCATCTCCGAGTGCAAAGCGATCTGCTTGGCCAGACCGATGCTGTCACAGATCTGAAACGCACGAAGAAGACAGGCGATCAGACAAAAAGAAGGATGTGTTACACAGCCAGTCAAACCGACAAACGAACACACAACCTTCTCTCCATCGTTGTTGGATTCAAAGATGTAGCAGATGGCTCGGCTGTCGCTCCGCCCGCTTGCCGACTGCAGAACAAAACCAAACAGCCTCTTGTTGTCCTGATGGGACAAACACTGCACCACAGTGGAGAGAGGGAACTGCAGCGGGACACAGCAGGATGCCAGCGATCAAAGACAGAAGTGACACTTCAACTCTTAGAAACAAGAATAAAAAAACTGGAGAAACTGGGGTCACTGTACCCTGAGTCGCGTCACTTGTGTCTGAGGATCAATTAGCCTGAAAAATAAAAGACGTATTTTAATTTTAGAGGATAATTGCAGTTTATTTCAAGCTGGCATTTTATTTTATTTGTTGAATGCGGTTCCTGTGGCTCATGCTTTCTTTGCAGAAAGAAGTTAGTCACACAACAAACATCAACTTCATCCAACACACTCATAACGGTCGCTGCAGTTCCTACTTGAGGCAGTCGCAGGTGACCAGCAGGTGGGACTCGGTCATCCTGAAGATGTTGTGGATGGCTCTGGCAGCCAGGATCTGCCTCATGGTCTCAGAGATGACATCAACTGACTCGGCAGTCTTCACCTCCATGGAGCCCAGGAAGCGAACGATAAAGAGCTGGTGGAGGATCGAATCTGTGCAGAACAAAAAAACAGAAAAAACAAAACATACTTCATGTATGGCTGTGGTTCCACTCGAGTTGTGTAAAAACGGATTCTTTGGTGGTTTAAATGTACTTTTCTAATAATTCAATATCTTTAAATTATTTTACATTGGTTGGACGTATGGATAATAATGGATAATTGAAATAATGAAACCCATTATAATCTAAATAAATACACCTGTATTTCCTGCTTATTGTTAAAATACTGTCATTCACTAAATAACATTAAAAGGCCACAGAGATAATAATAACAATAATAATATTAACAATAACAATAATATAATAATATTGAGCCAGTGGAGGATAAAAACAGTATTATTAATGAAAAGTAATGAAAAAAAAATTATTGGATAATAAACCCCCCCCCCCCCCCCAAAACACTTTTTTT
>VOQK01037253.1:0-10291 GCA_015052645.1 Benitochromis conjunctus
TTAGTTTTGCGTTTTGAATGCCGACAGTCGTCACAGATCAGCCTGCCTGTGGTGTTTGTGTATGTGTTATCGCTCCCTCTCCTTCTCTCTGTGTGTGTTTGATTATGTTCGGTCGGGGACGCGTGCACTCGGGAGCGTTCCCGCGCTGAAGCTATCCACACCTGCTGTTAATCGCACCTGACCGGCTGCCGCTAACCATCGGCCATCTTTGGTTTGCCTATTTAACGGGGCGTTCGGGCTTCAGTCAGCGCTGGAGCATCAAGTGAAACTTGGTAGTAAAGCCGTGGAAGTGTTTTTGGAGACGATTACTCTTAACCCTGGGGTTGCCTAGTCATTGTGTCGTGTGCTTGTGTCATTAGGAATCGGGAGTGGACAGAAGTTCACGGGAGCTGTGCCACTGCCACGGATTATCGTTCGTTTCTACTTCACTGTCACGAGCACTGTTGGGAGAAGAAGAGGAGACCACACTGGGGAGACACCGTTTATTGTATATTAAACTGTAAATAAATTCACTGTTTCTTCAAAAGGAGCTCTGCATTCGAGCCCACTCATTCCACACCCTGACACTTTAGTTTTGTCCAAACTTGAAAATCAAAGGTGGCTGAGCAGACAGCCCACAATGATTTGAAATGGAGTGACCCATTTTGAGATAAAATATCGTAGGTCAAAACAAATCACAGACTTTGAGTACTTTTACATCATAATTGTCTAACAGAATCCTACTAATAGTCTGACATTTATAATTTTTAAACTGTTTATTGACTTCAAGGTAGCAGAGGAGTGAGGAGCCCTTCCCAGTTGTCACATGTAGCTAGACCCTGGACAGGTCTCAATACTGACAGAGACAATGTGCATGTGTTGAATGAGTCATAATATATCAATGTGGGTATTTAAGAAGCGTTAGTGGCGCTAAATTAACATTGAGGGTTTGTATTGTTACTTGAAATTAATATTCACCATGGCAAATGGCATGCCATCAAGTAGTAGTGGCAAGTGGAGAAGTGTTACTGCTAGCAGTAGGAGACAAAAAGTAAATGCACCTGGATGCTTTACAGCTGCTTATTTAAGATACAGATTACAGCTTTTTTTTTATACAAACTGTAATTAATACACATAGTTTCCCATATTTTGTGGAGAGGGAGATGAGTTGAACAATGAAACATCCCACAGCTAAGAAAATCTTTCATATCAATAAAATGAAAGTTTATGTTTATGTGAAGTGAAGAGCATTTCAAGAAAAGTTAGAAATGTATGTTTACCATAATTAAGAAAATAGCTGTCTGTCTTTTTTCCCAGGGCGGGCAGAGACTTAGACTTTGCCTCAGGCTGGATGATTTAAATTGACTAAAAATTAACGAATATGTGAAGTTGAGAGAGCGATGCACAGGTTAGAGCGTTAGAGTGGCAGGATTTCAAAATTAGCGTACATTACTGAAAATATTTATAGAAGATGACACATCTGCTTTGATGTGCTGTATACACTTTTTGAGTAAACAAGTGATTATCATGCCGACATTTCATTCAAAGCTATAAATGTTTTTCTTTTGTGTGTGTGTTTTTTTTTTTATCACGCCTTGTTTACAGTATATTTTTGCTTTTATTTCACCTAGCATAAGGAAAATAAATAACCTTGGATTATTTTTTCAGGGTTGGAACAATCACTGGCTGGGATTTGTCTTGTACAAACAAAGCACACAATCTGCAATAGAATAACTCTCCCAGAGTACCTTGAGAGTACTCTAAGACCTTCTCTACAGTTTAAAAGTCTATTTATCACAGTGGTCATAGAACATTCTGTCCTTTAAACTTGAAAAATAAATTTAACATCTTGGCCTCCAGTGACAATGTGTGGACCATTACTTATTCTGAAACATAAAATGTGTAAATAAAATGAAACAAAGAAGGACAATTCTATTCATGGCCATTTCTAATCCACTTTGGTTAGGGGACAAAGAACATTTATGTGACAGTGTTGAGATGTTAACAGTATATTAAGAATATACTGCAATGCTCAGCGAAATAACAAAAATTGAAGACCAATATCTCAGTCCTCTGCAGGTTAAATGTTAAACTTAGTACAATTAAAACCCAGGCGAAAGCTTCTTCACATGGCTTTGATTTCCATTTGAGCCATCCAAATTAATTCTGGAACAACCAAACCAAAGTGGAGATGTCAGGCCTTGATGGCCACATTTACTTAAAACTAAATACAGAATATCAGCAACTTAAACCAGTGGTATGTCACCATCTCCAAGAACAGTGGTGGAGGGCTGATGAGTTGGGCTTTTCTGAAGCCACAGGACCTGGGCACCTTGTAGTCATTTAGTTAACCATATACTATTCTGTATACCAAATCCTTCTGGAGTGAAATGGGTAGAAATCTGTCCAACAGCTAAAGATGAAATTGGGTCATCCAACAGGATAACAGTTCCAAGCACAGCAGCAAATCTACAGCAGAATGGATGAAAATAAAATGTGTCATAATAATAGCCCAGTCAGGACCTCATCCCAAAAGAAATGATGTGGAGGGACATTAAGAGAGCTGTGTACAAATAATTGCTTGCAAACTTCAATAATCTGAAGCAATTTTGTAAAGAAGAGTGGCTAAAATTATTCTGCAAAGATTTGAGAGATTGGAAAAGTCATACAGAAGAAAAAATACTTTTTATTGCTCGTAAAAAAAGCTTTTGAAGGGTGTACTTAGATTTTCACAGGACTGCATAGAGATCAATCAAAACTCTCTTGTTTGGATAGGTATATATGAATAAGCTACTTTTCACTGCTCCTTTTTGTGCAAGGGGTCACCACAGCAGGCAACTCTGTATGTTGGATTTGGCAGAATTTTTATACTGGATGGATTTTTGACTTGTTTGGCAAATGTGCAATACACTAAACTATGGTGTCCAAATCTAGCCTGTTAGTGAAAATGTTATTAAACTATGTGTAAAAGCTAAAGTAAACTATGGGGTCAAAAATAAGTCAAAAATAAGATGGTATGGATAATACTATCTTTACTTATAGTGAAATATGGTAGTGGCAGCATTATGTTCTGATGGTGCTTCTCAATGGCAGAGAAAACTGGAGAAAACCAAATGAAGACTAAATACAAATAAGAGAAACTTCTATCCAATCTAATGAACTATGAGAGTATGTGCTAAGAAGAACAGGTTAATCTGCAGTTGCGCAAAGACCTTTTTAGCCATGCAATGTAATATCAGTGCTTTTTTTATATTATGCAATAAAGGTCGTATCTCCCCCTCTTAATGTATATAATTCCACATACACTACACCAATCCCTAACCAGGTGCACCCAGCAAGAACTGAAATCAACTTTAGTGAGTCTACAAAACATCTATATCCTACCCAAGCACTGCACACAATATAGCATTTTAAAACTGCAGGCCTTTGTGTTGTCCTCCTTTCACAGTATAGCAGTGACAGAAAAATATCAGCTGTGGCGTTCAATCATCTGCCCAGCAATAATTTTGTAATAATTTCTTTCTAAAAGGAGAGGAATGATTACCTGGCAGAAGCAGAAAGGAAAGGGGCTGAAGAGCAACAAAGAGAGAGGAGAAAGGTAGCATGTTACTAAAGCTAAGAGAGAAGAAAAGAAGGTAGAAACAGATGAGATGTGAGCAACAGCTTGCCAATGGTAGCTGAACCGTGCATGCCTTTGACAGCAGACAATACGCACAGATGGCAACTCTTCCTTCGTTAACTTTGATGGATATTTCACATTCAGTGCCAAGGCTGAGAAAATTAATACATAACCTATGGAAAATTGTTAGCAATAATTTACCTTAAGAATCTTCCTTCAATGTTAAAAGAACAACAGTTGATTCTCTCACTGCTATTACGGTTATGGTAACACAAAGTTCCTGCAAACCAGTCAGTTAGCTTATATATAAAGGCTTAACCATGTCAAAGGATATACTTAATATGTAATCTAGGCAACAGATACTACAACAGGTGAGTAGACTGAAATAGTGGATAAAATGATTTGAATCTGCTTTTGCAGTTTCACATCTGCATGACACATAATGCCTGGATATTTTCAAAAACCACAAACACCACTGTTAACACATCAAAAATTGAAAAAACAAAAGAATCCAAAAAACAAAGTAAAAACAAACCAAACAAATTCCAAAAATAATACAAAATAAAAACATATATATATACGTATACAGTTCAAGCAGACCACAGAGGCAACAGTGGCAAGGAAAAACGTCCTTTTACCGAAAGAAACCTCCAGCAGAATAAGGCACAGGAAGGGGCAGCCATCTACTGTCAGGGGTTGGGGGTGAAGGGAGGCAGATGGGACAAAGACATGCTTTATAATAGAGATTTATAATAACTAATGATTAAATGCAGACTGCCGGGCTGGACTGGTAATCTGGCATACCAGGCACATGCCTTTTGGACCAGTGGGAGAATTGAAGGGTCCCATTTTATGGAGTTCTTGATTAACTGTTTCTGAGCGACTGTAAAGGCCACATGAAGTTTGGAGGTCTGTAGCAACCTTTGCGCACTATGCTCCTCAGCACCCACTGACCCCATTATGTGAGAGTGACCCATTCTTTCACAAATCTTTGTAGAGTCAGTATGCTCATGTGTTTGATTTTATACACCTGTGGCCATTGAAGTGAACATCTAAATTCAATGGCTTGAATGGGTAAGTGAATACTTTTTGCAATATAGTGTAGGTTGTGTCTCAGTCGATGGAAATGGTAACTATGCCCACTAATTCCCATTTAATTATTGTGAGAATCAGGGCAGATTAATTAAGTCTATTTCCTATTTATTTATTTAGTGGCAGGGGCATGAGGTTTCCAGATGATCTTCCCCATTCCACTGTGTTTCTGATACAGACCAAAATATCATATCCTTAGTGTAACAGAGACAGCAAGGGTGCACAGAATTCTGTTAACATGCAAATGCTGGCAGCTAATGGACAATGCCCTACAACAATAGAGCCAGAAATGATTGCAAACATAGGTGAAGTTAATACATTTAGGTACACTTATTCTGCCTTTCTGTTTTCTTTGTATTTGATAAGGAAAAAATAAAATGTGTGCATGGGTATGTGTACTTCTTCGAAGCTGAAAGTTACACTACCAGTACATCTGCACATGATATGAACAGAAGAAGCCAAGTGTAAGACGATTTTATGTGAAACCAACAGATAATCCACAAGCATTCTGCTGTTCAGTGATCTTTGCAGTGCTTGCAGATACCATTGCAGAGTATGCATCCATGAGTACTGAAAAAAATATATTGTTAGAGTGCTACAGGTACAGGCCATACAGCTGCAGTACTGACAGAAGTATACCGTGAATGATGCTTAGAATATGTGTGAATCATGTTAACATCTCCAAGATCTAGCAAAATCATCAAGAACAAGTGGAATAGATATTCCCACTGAAAAAAAAAAATCACTACATGTTTTTTAAGCTTTCTACACTACAGCTATAATATCTAAGTATAAAATTTAAATATGAAGATATTTTTTGTATCATTTATTTAGCATTGTTTTAATGTTCCATACTCCTGTACCTAGAAAGCCGGCGCAATTTTTCTTGTTAAGTGTTCAGTTTCATGTGGCAGTTTGTGCGTCTGCGTTTGGATAGGATAAGTTACATACCATTTTACCAATCAGAAACATTTGCAGTTGTCACAATGGATACAAAACATCATGCACGGCTGGATTATCCCATTTATTGTTTTCTGGTTTAGATTTCCGATAACATATGCCTCAGTGTACATTTGGATTGTTAATCTTTGTTTGCATGAAGCAATGCCGTACATATTTGCACCATACTGAAAAGCTTGGTGTAAGCTCAAGTAGTAAGTAGCTGACCTGTCACATTAGCCTCAAGTCTCTCTTGCTTTCTCTCTCTATTCTTGCATGAATTAAGGCAACACTTGAGTATTTTTTAATATTTAATTCATTATGCGATGTGTGGTGCAAGTATTCCCTTAACATATTTTATTTTGGTTTTTTTTTCAAAACACATTGTCGTTGCAGTACAGTTACACTGTACCCACCAAACGTTTCTAGAGTTTTGAATATTCCCCTTTTACCTTTAAAACCCTCTTGGATGTATTTTTGTGTTACTATTAATGTGTATTGTGAAGCGCTCTTTTTCCAAAAATGTGTGTTGTTCAAAGTGGCACACATAAACATATCTATTATAGTTTGTGTGCTTGGTCTTTTGTGCTGACATGTGTGTTTGTGTATGGACACATAAGAGCAAGAGAAACTCCTCATTTACTCCAATGCTGTAAAGTAACGAGTGATCCATCCATATTTTATGCATTTCTATTCATAATTCATAGGCCAAACCTCAGTAACTTACTACTGAAGGATGTGTAATAGGATAAGACACTTCTTTCGTCTTCCCCGTGACTCTCTCAGGCTTTCATACCAACTTTTTTTTCCAGAACATCTTTTTTTTTGTGTGTGATTCTCTTTGTTTTTTATTTTCTTTCTTGTCTGGGGTGAATGTCAGTCCACTATTGCTGTTTTAGGCAGCTTTCTAGTTTTCATTAGCAGTTTTCTTTGCTCAAGGTTTAAAACTTCAAGCACAATCCAGAAAGCTTGAGTTAGACAGAGCTCTCGGGATCCAAGACCTACTTATTTGGCAGTTTAATTAAGATTAATTAATTTCAGATTGATTAAGAAGTGATTTAGATACAACCGAAACAAGGGTGTATTCAATAAGGATATAATACAAGGAAATAAAGAATTAATCATTTAATAATACAAATAAGGAATAATAACAAGTAAATTATTTATGTAACAGGGCAACAAAAGACTTGGATTTAATAATGGCAGGTACTGGTTTACAAGCAACAGGTCAAAGCAGGCTTTTTCAGCTGGTCTAGCAGTCTTGCTTACCATCTTGTTTGAGACCATGATCAGTCAGCGCAGAGTAATGTGATATACAATGTTGGATATGTGAGGGAAACAAAGGCTAAAGAGCTTATATTTGTGAAATCTTTTTAATTAGTCTGCAAACATGAAAAATAAAAAAGTAAAAAGTAAGTTGAATCAAAAAGTGACAGAATAGATATCTGTCATAATAGGATATGATATCCTTAAATTAGGATTATGATTAGTTCCCTTTGTTAAAGATGATAAAGTTTAGCTTAATTTGTATGGAAAGGATTTTGATGATAAAACTATACTATTCAGTAATTTCAAGGAAAAGAAATGATAATAAAAAATAAAGTGTGACTCCAAACGTGACAAATTACAATCTCTAGTTTAAAATAAATAGGGGCATTAAACACATGTCAAATTTCAAAAGTACTTTATAAGGAAAATGTCATAACATAGCAAGATTATTTGGTCAAAAAGACAACTGCAGTTCACTTTTTCAGTTTCCCATTTTTTACAATCTAGTTAATATACAGTATATATATATATATTGACACCAACTGCCCCTTCTGAATGTAATGTAGATGTACATGTCATGAACATGTCACAAGCCTAAAGGGTATTTACATATAAAAGATTTGTGGTATTAAAGTATCAAGACAGTTATAAAACTGATAAAACAGAATATAAATGTATCATCTTTTTGTCAGTGTAGTAATTAACCAGTTAAAATGTCAATTATGTAGTTAATCTTTTAAAGTCACCCGACCATATCACCACATCACCATTAATTTCAGTCTTAAGCTTTTGCTTATATAGCATATAAGCCTCACAAATACAGTATCTCTTCTCCTGCCCTTCACCTGTTCTCTTCAACCAATTTTCCCATGGGATTAGGTCAGTAATTATAGTGGATAAGGATTCCATTCACATCACTTCAGAGTGATCAGTGGAGTTCACATGACCACTATAGGTTCACAGTTCAACGCAAGCTGCAAATGTGCTTTTCCACATGTTTGTTTATCTGCCCCAAAGTTTCTGTCGTTTTTAAGGTACACTTTCCTCACATTTACACAATTATTCTTTTTTCGCTCTCTCTATTTTTTTCTAGATCTTTGTACTACTTGATTAGATGCCCAATTTCTTTTCTTTTTTCCCTACATTAAATAAAAGCATTTGATTTCTGGATGCATATCTCTCAGCCCCTCTTATTTCTTAACTATCTTTATGATGCGGGGCCAGCTGCATAATAGTGTGTTTGAACTCAGGACTGAAATTAAGTGCAATCACAAAGGCAGAAAAACTCCATATTTTATCACTCACATTTAAAATCTAGTAGGTGTGTAATTCTTCTGAAACTTTACTCACATCCTTACTTTAGCCATGAAAGAATAGAGACACTCTCTTACCTCGTCATTTGCAGAGAAAACTATTGGTGGCTATTTTGAATAATCTAAGATATAAAACGTGTTTTGAGTTATCTCACACTTTTTGGTTTACTACATAATTCCGTATGTGTTCATTCATAGTTTTGATGCCTTCAGTGAGAATCTACAATGGAAATAATCATGAAAAAAAAACATGAAATGAAAAGCTGTTTCCGAACTTTTGACTGGTAGTGTATATGCACTCAACTAGATATTTAACACCAGGAAGATGGCTGTTCATAAACTGTGTATTAGATCTATTAGATCTAAATCATTAGGAAACGTGTGTGCCTTGGCTAAAATTGTCTATAAAAGTAAAAAAAAAAAATGGGATTGCCACTTCTGGACACAGGTGGATGAAGAAATCCAATATGGGCACAACGTCTGTCAATATAGGATCCTATTAGGAAAAAAAAATTGTTAAGGAAAGTCTGCTTAGAGCGTCTCTTTTTATTTGGCCATCATGTATGAAAATGTGGGAATTTGGATATATGGTGCTGTGACAATGTATTTGGCCCCTTCTAGATGTCTTACTTGTTTGCATATTTGTGTTTAAGATCTTCATAAAAAATATTAGACAAAGAGAACAAATGCAGTTTTTAAATTATTATTTCATTTATTAAGAGGAAAAAACCTATCCAAACCAACCTGGCATCGTGTAGAAAAAGTAACTTAATAATTAGTTGTGCTAATTACAATCCCTTACAATCTGTCATTCCAAATGGCAGTGAGTCGTTTGCGTCACTGTGGAGGGATTTTGGTGCACTATTCTTTGTAGAATTGTTTGAATTCAGCTGCATTGGAGGGATCAACATTAACTGCATTTTCATGCCAAGTATCTCAAACAGATTTGAACCTAGACTTTGCCTAGGCTACTCCAAAACCTTATTATCATTTTATGTTTATTTTTTGAGCCATCCGGAGGTGGACTTGCTTTCAGATAATTGTCCTCAAGTGTGCTTGAGCTTCAGGGATGCACTGATGGCAGGACATTCCCCTTCAGCAGAATTCATGGTTCCATCAACTATAGCAAGTAGGACCTGAAGCAGCCTCAGACCATTACACTACCACCGTCATGTTTGACTCTTAGTATAATGTTCTTTTTATGAATTGCTGTTCAAGTGTTATAGCATATCCAATGGGACTAGAACCTTTCAAAAAGTCCAACTTTTGTTTAGTCAGTCCACAGAATATTTTCCCCACAGTTTTGGGGGATCATTAAGATGATTTTTGGCATATGTGAGACGAGTCTTTGTGTTCTTTTTTGGCCCAGCAGTGTTTTCGTCTCAGGACTCTCCCATTGATGCCATTTTTGCCCAATATTTCTTCATGTTGAATCATGAACACTCACCTTTAACACAGGTAGTTGAAGCCTGTTTTGAATATCCTCCTGAGACTCAAACTATTCATTATGTCCTCTGTAGTTGACAAAAACCAGTTCAATGAATATTTTGATTATGATTAAATGTTTTAATAAATCAAATAATCATTTTAAAACAGTGTTTTGTATTAACTCAGGCTCTCTTTGTCCAATTTTAATGTGTTTGATGTAAGTCCACAAAAATATGTTTTAAAAATAAGAAATTAGGATGGGGGGAAAGTACTTTTTCATAGCATTGCAGAACGTTCTAAGTAACATGAATCCTCTTTTTTGTGGATAAGGTGTTCTTTACTTTGATCATCAATGAAATACATTGACTTAGCCACAACCACTTTCTTATTTTTACATTCCTCCAGGTTTACCAGGATAGTCTCCACTGGAAACCATGCTTCTTGCTGAGCCCTTGAAAAGGAATGTAATCTCCTCTGTCTACAACTATTTATTTAATCTGCAGAACTCATCAATGGAGTTTCTAAACTCTGCGTGGAAAGGGGATTTGGAAATGGCTGTGACAGCAGAGCACTGGAAAGAAGCTGCGGAATGAGTACGTATTGCCTCAATTTATGCCAGCAACAGCCTTACTCTGCCTTAATTTTTCTTAGA
>VOQK01037257.1:0-10669 GCA_015052645.1 Benitochromis conjunctus
TTTGCCTCTGAAAAGGTAAAAGCCCCTTTAAAAGGCCAGCGAATGGCAGTTTTGGCCCATGCAGGCACTTGTGTTTCTTTTCATTAGAGGTTGTTTTTATTCAGCCTGGGTTGACTGAGCATCCAGCCCATTTCATCTAACTGGGCTGATTGGAGGGCATTTCTTAAATGCGCTCCTCTTTATCCCAGAGAGTTAATAAAGGGAGGTTTGGGGTAGGAGAGCGAGCAGCCAACGCTTTCGGCCCACATCACTAAAAAATGCTGCCTTTTGGCCGCTGATTGGATGAAATAAATTCCATGAATATAGGTGATGGGCAAACCGAGGATTCATGTATTAATTTGGCTTTTTGTGTTGATGCATTTGCACTGTAATGTACAAAGCAGTATCTGTTATTGTGTTGATTCAGGAAGCTTTACACTGTTGGGTAATGTGCTGCATTTGCAGTTTTGTTTGTTTTTTGTTTTTTAATCATCGGCAGGCTTTAGGTCATTCCTGCACAAACTGCAGCTTGTTACTATAATGATCAGTTTTCATGATTTTGTGTCAGCATTGTTTGATTCCTCAAAATGACTCCAAAAAAACCCACATTTAGAACCAGTGGTATATCCCTGTTTTATATGTCCTTCTAGGTCACCACTTCATCTTTTGGCCCTTTGAAAACCTATGAGCTGCTTCACCATATGACAGGAAAAGGTCTGTTGGCCAAGTACCATTTCCCCAGGCAGCCATGTTTGTACCAGCCCAGTATGGTTGCGGTGCAGGTCATACTGACCAACAGCTCAGACCACCCCCTGGAGGAGATCCATATAGGAGACCGGAGCCCTGCAAGCCTGAACATCCATTGCTTTAACACCATTGGTGAGTTTGATTTCAGTGGGTCATCACAAACCCAGTACATAGTAAGCTCACTATTTATATTTAAGCAGGATGGCACAGCATTGTCTTATAATTAAAGCGGGTCATGGATTTACGTCAGTGCTAACAAAAGAAAAATGTGAACTTGGTGTTGTTCTGTAATTCTTCTACACTGAGGATTACAGTTTTAAATCTGTGCTAATGATGTATCGTCCCCTGATGTGTTCTTCCTTAGCATGCTTTGTTGTGCTTCTACAAGCCATTTTTAGTTGCTTTACTACTTTTAGCAATGCAGTTACAATGTATGTTTCCAGGGGTTTCACTGGAAGAAGTTTTTTTTCTCATAAGCAAAAGAGATCAGTGACCCGAAGTGTGTGAGTAGCAACGATAATAAGAGCTGTCGGAATTCTGCAAATACTAACAAAAGTTACTTCACTGCTTCCTTTATTACTTCCTTTAGCTTAGAATACACTGGGCTAACTTTTATTATAGGAAAGGAGATCATTCTATCCCTATACCATTGTACTTTTAATCTGGCAGATGTCCAGTGTCACGTTGTCAGGGAGTAGTGCAAGTTTAGTCACATTCTCTGCGCACCACTTTTCTCTTTTCTTAGTGCTGATAAATCTTTCTTCACATCTTTCTTTGAGCTCATGATGTTTTCCTTCAAAGTCAACAGCCGCTTGAGTCTGTGATTAGGCCTCCTAGAGTTTGTCTGTAGAACATGCAATGGCCGTCCTTGTCTTACTACGACATATTCCCTCAAACTTGCTCTTTCTCAAATGAATATTAATGAATTTAATAAAAAACTGTAACCTCTCATCAGCAAATGACACCAACGTTACTTCAGCTAATCAATTACATACAAACATACACTCACACTTATTGCCCTTACATACTCTTGTGTAATGAATACACTTGGTATATTTCATTTGTGTAGACACACACACACAAAAAGACAACTGTTGTGCGTTAGAGCATGTTAAAACTGTTTCTGGGAGATTGATTGGGAATTGAAGGAACTCAGGCAGCCAAACGGCGTCTAATTTGGATACTGTGAGTGGGCGGCTGAACTTAATTTGGATAAGTTTGCAAAGGACAAATACAGACAAACCTTAATGTGTGGTGAGGAGAAATACATGATGCATTTTGTATTTAATATGAAATCTCGCTGATTGATTACTTGATTTGTTCACCGACATGTTCCTAAATCAATTAACAGCTTTTCTGTTAACTCATTTGGACTGAGTACTTTACGTGTAGCTTTCCCGATGGCCAAAACATTTATTGTAGATTTAGATTCATGTAGATGTAGATTAGTGCACATGTACATTACATGTGTAGATGTAATGTAGATTATCTTCCTCCCCGGTGTGTGCTAGATATACATTTAGTCTTTTTCTTTACGCATAAAAGATAAATAAATTTAATTCAGTTAGTTTCTTTTTTTAATTTAAATTAAAAACATTGTAAATGAGTAGATGTTTTTTTTTTTTCTTACCTGCATTTTTTTTACCCTAGAGTAAAAATTGAAATACCAAAACAAGAATAAACTGTGTGCCTTTGCTATTTGTTTGGAGATCCTTACACCCAGCTGAGTTTTCACAACCCAGTCGATATTCTTTATAAAATCAAATAAACAGCTAATAGTGCACATTGCTTATTTATTTGTGTGCAGACTCAAAGACCCTAAAGATAAAGCAAACCCTTTACTCGACTTAGAGCCCATTAGAGAAGGCTCACTTGGAGGGGCGTCCATGACGGCTCTGTTTTTCACTGGGTTTCCAGTTCCTCCTCTCTTCTATCCGTGGAAAGAGTTGTACAGTAAACGGGCCTGCTCCACAGAGAGAGAAACGCAGGCCGAGCAGGGAGGCATGCAGGATGTTTCTGTCTCTCTGTGTTCTTCTCATCGTTAACCTCGCACTCCTCCTCCTCTTCCTCCATCACCCCTAGCGTTCAGCTGTCCAGATTCGCTCTTCAGCATTTTTGGCTTTGCTTAACTCACTCCTGTCTCTCCCAGCCTGTCTCTCTCTGTGCTGATGCTCCCTTTGACAAGCCTGTTGTTTTGGAAATATGCTAGTCCTTCATGTTTTTTGTTTTTTTTTGTAGCTGAGGCTGAAGTGTGTGGAACAAGATTGAAGGATAGATTTCTCACACACGGTGGCCTTGCTTTGTGAAGTAGAAAACACAAGTGGTGTGGATGCCTGTCTGTTCCACTCTGCTGCTGCCCCCACCTCCCTCCTCTCCACCTTCCCCACACTGCACACTGTGCCCTTGTCACTCACTGATTCCTTTTCTCCTCTCGTCTTCCATCCCCTCTTTTCCACTCTCAGAGCGGTTGGAGCCAGGGGCCTCGGTAACGGTATCCATGGGTATTGACTTCAGCGACTCGACACAAGCAGCCAACTTCCAGTTGTGGTAAGACAACCTGACATCCACTCATATTCAGTCAGGTGTGGTTTCCCCCCCACCCCAAAGACCTTCAGTTGTACATCTTCCTCACAACATCTTCTGCTCCTGTTCATCATCGCGGCACCCTTACATGCCATTTTCTCTTATGTTCCTTTTTCCTCTCTTGCGTGTTCTTTGTTAATTCTCCTTTTCCTACCTTTCTCTGTGCCAGCGCTCCCAGGTGAGACATCAGGCACAATTGATCCTAGTTCACTGGAATAACAATTATTCCTCCAGTAATCAGCCCTAGCCCAATCAACCTGCTGAATGCCATTGGCACCGCTGTGCAGCCGATCAATATCCTTATCAGAAAATCAGTTTGAGATTGGGGGGGCGGGGGATCAATTTGGCCCAAAATGCCATTCACCCAGCATGGTTTGCAAGATGATCAGAGAAACATTTCAAACACAAACCGAGCATACATACACACAAGTGCACAGATGTGTTAAATTACAGAGCAAAAACGCAGGAAAGTGGCGTTTCTTGTTTTGTTTGTGTTTGTTTTTTGTCATTTTTGCTTATTTCTTTGTAGGAATCAGGTTTTTGTTTTTTCTTCTGTAAAAAAAAATCATTTGCTACTGTGGTGTGTATTCGTATTTATCCTTCTTCAGCACCAAGCAGGACCAGTTCAGTGTTTCCATCCAGCCTGCTGTAGGAGAGTTGTTAATGCCCAGCACCATGATGGAACAAGACTTCTGCAAGGAGCAAGGTGAATTACTGTGTGACTCAAGGATTATTGTCAAATGAAGTAAAAGTGTGTTCTGTTTTTCATTTCTGTTGAAAATGAAACAAGGTGTTTAACACACAGAAGCAAAACAAACACATTGAACCAAACATCATATCTTCATATTTTGAGATTTGGAATGGCAATTCATGATATATATGGAAATTATTATAAACTCACAAGCACCATAGCAAAACTGGCGGATGAATTTGAAAGAAGCAAATAAATTTAATAGATCATATTAATGATTCTGCTGTGCTTATCAGCGAATTTTGTATTGTTTATATAATATTACTTTCACATGACGCCATTTAAACTGTTTTTCCTCTGCTGGGGATAGTTGAGTTTTTCAGATGTCGGACTGTCAGGGTGTTAAAGTAGTTGGGAGTAGGCACTGTTTGAAGCAGTCAGGAGTCTGAACGGCTCAGAGACTAAGCAGACACGGTCAGAACAGCAAAACAGATTTTAGGGAAGCCGTAGGTGTTTGCTGTATTTAGAAGATTTTCACTGCTGCAACTGCCGTCAAACACTGCTGTGGCAAGATGTTTTTGACAAATCGGTAATGAAGCTTCACAGAAAATGAGAAATATGACTGCCTTGATTGGTTAGTTAGTTTGCAATTTTGTGACTTTGCTGTTCTGATTGTGATTGATAGATAGACAGATAAAACGCACACACACACACGCACACTCACACTCAAAGGCAAGTGTTAAATGTAGTCATTCACTAATCAGCATTTCCTTACCTTTGTCATTAAAACACTGCTTGCCTTCTCTGAGGCACTTAACAGTATTTCCAGCACATACAAACACCTGTAGAAGTGCATGCTGTTATCGCTATTGAGACTGGAGGGTGTACTCGTATCTGAGCCATCAGTGTGCTCTTAAGTGCCTCCTAAATGCTGCTCCTGCATTAATTAAGTTTCATTCAATGTGTTTTTTTTTTTTCTTGAGTGCCTCTGAAACGCATCAGACAAAAGAATTTAAAAAGAACAACTTGCTTTTCAGGTCCATTTTCTCTCTAGCAGATTTATCATTCTTAAAACCAAATGAGTGGAGTTTAATTCTTATGGTAATAGGTTTTTAATATATTTGTCTCTTTTATTTTTACCTAACCAGTGATTTTCTTTTAAACTGCTTGTTCACTGCTGAGTGTTCATGAACCAACCAGGGAGTCTGTTTTTGCTTTATTAATGAAGGCATCATTTCATTGGGAAGTTTTAATCTCAAAACCTGATTCCACAGTACTGCACAGTTAGGGTTGTGTTTTTTTTTCTTTACTTGACTGTGGACTTGTAATTATACACTTACTGATTTAAAAATGCTGAACTATATTTTTATTGGTGGCTAAACATTTTGATCTTGTTAGGTAAGCTCCAGGGCATGAATGAAACATCTGCAACCATCACCATGGCAACAGCTAATGCATCCAGGCAAGCCATCAACAAGCAGGTCCTGTCTGTAGCCAACGTAGGAGAAGTGTCATCCAGTCAAAGCAACTTCAGCAGGTAAAGGAACGCACTCGTCATTCACCTCTCTATTATTATCAAGCTCTTTTTTTTGCGAGAGATTGGACCTGGAAACTTTGTGTGCCAAGTCAGTACAGACTCTGATGGCATTAGCGTTTGGCTTAAGGGTCACTGCTAAGTGTCCTTTACCAAAGTTAACTTAAACTCTGGTTATTCCTTCAAATACAAAGTGATTTTATTTAATCACATAAGACTTGTTGAGGTCTTATTTTCAAGGGAGAATACTCGTTAGATAAAAGATTAAAAGAACCACTGTGACGACACCCACTGGATTGTGGACTATCAGTTTGAAGCCTTGAGAGTACACATGGCACACAGCAGCAACTCAATTAATTTAGGCATGTAGACATGGTCAGGATGTTCTGCTGAACTTCAAACTGACTGAGAATGAAAAAGAAAGGTGATTTAAGTGACTTTGAATGTGGTATGGTTGTTGGTGTCAGATTTATCCGGGTCAACCAGTTCTAGGGTTGAGAGAAATGCTAGAAAAAGAGAAAACATCCAGTGAGCAGCAGTTCTCTGGGTGACTATATGCATTGTTGGTGCCAGAAGTCAGAGGAGATTGAGCTTATAGAAAGGTGACAAACTCAGTTAACCACAAACAAACCAACACTTATGAGCAAATCTTTCCTCACCAAAAAAATGATGTTTGTGCAGGTAACACCAACAGTAAGTCCTAATATCAGTAGTCTTACACTACTGTCTGTGAGTTGTTCCCGGGCGCCCGGCGTGATTGCATTTTAGGCTGAGTTTGGTTAAGCTGCGTGCATGTGGGTGTCACTGAGTGGAAGTGTCTGTTTGTCCCCAGCAGCCTCTCATAGACATGCCAGGGGAATGCCCTGAGAAGCCTGGCTGTGTAATTGGTGTACACAGAGTGTGCTAATGAGCTTCCTCCTCTGTCACGCACACCCGAACACCTGATAGATAATTACACCTCCCTCTCTCCCTCTGTTTCCTGCTCTGTCTCTCTTTCAATTCATCTATGCACCTCCATCTGTCTCTCCCTCCGCGCTGCTGTCTCTCTTTCACTTCCTCTTTGTCTTTCACTCCATCCCTCTGCACCGTGCTCCGACCTCCTCACGGTCTCTGTGTCTGTTTGTTAATACCGGCCCGTGTCTCTGTCTGCTCATCTCAGAGTGATCTTGTGATAATTTCTTTATGGATTAAGGCCACAATAGAAGATAAATGTTGGAGAAGCTGGCTAAATAAGGGACAAGCGAAGAAGAGGGACACATTTGCACAAGGGCACAGGGAGCTGAAAGAGTGAGTGGAAATCAATGTTAGCCAGCAGGAAAGACGTGCATCCAATAAGCCCATGCTTCATTCAGAATAACCGATAGCTCAAATGACTCCACGCTATCAATCTCTGCTGCATTTGTGACTGCTGAAGAAGAGGACAGCATCCCAGCATTACCCCGTACCCTTCCAGTGATAAAGCCCTTCCTGCTGTCCATACGGTGACCACCTCTTCCATGCTTGCTTCCCATGGAGGTCTGTCTGATGGAGAAGGTGATGTTCCTCCCTGACAGTATTCTCAGTCCTCGTCTCTTTAAATAGAACTGACATCTTTGACAGAGTGATCTGTAAAAGGTGGATACATGTGGTTACATATCCACCCTCTTACAGATATATATAACCTAATAAAATGGAAAACCTATAATAATTATAAAGTGCTTTTCTACTCGAGCATTCAAAGCGTTTTATACAACATGCCTCACTCCGACGCACACATCAGAGAGCAGCTCGGGGTTCAGGATCTTGCCCAATGATACTTTTTCATGCAGACTGGAGCAGCCAGGAATCGAACCACCAACCTTTCGAATAGCAGATGACCTGCTCTACCTGCTGACCCCACTGATGAATGCATCAGGACAGTTTCTGGTTCAGCATCACACAGGATGGAGGAGCTCAGGAAGTGGACTGCTGACCTTCTCTTTACCTCCTGAGCCGCAATAGCTTCATTAATCATCTGAATAAGTGATTTTTTTTTTTTCAATATAGACTTACAGAAATAAGGTTAATTATGAAACACAAAAGTGCTCCTTTTGGCTATTCAGATGTGGATATTTTGTTTGGTCAGTCAGACAATGAGCAGTCTGATGTTTGGAGATGTGTCGTTAAAGACACATCTCCAAACATCAGCAGACTGCTTTAATCATCATTTCCCACCCCTGTGGTTTCGGAGGTAGCGCGAGTTATGCTAAACAGAAGGTCTGTAGTTTGATCCCCAACTATTTCTGGGCAAGATACTGAACCCTAAGCTACTGCTGGTGCATCCATTAAAGTGTGTGTGTTTGCGTGTGAGTCAGTGAGAACAGAAGGTAAGATGGTAAAATGGTTTGAATACTCAGACTAGAAAAGTGCTACAGAAGTACCAATCCATTTCCTGTTTTCACCATTACCTGTTGTTAATATAGTGCATACATTTATTTACATTCTAGCCTCTACACCTGCATCCTAAACAATAAAATAGTTTTTAATTAATCTGTTGAAACAGTTTGTTATAAAGTAGTGAAACTCATCCATCAGAAGTCCAGCATGTTTTCTGAATCCCCCTAAACAGTCAAATATATATATAATGTAGGCTGGTAAAGTGAAAAGCATTCGCAGTGTTGTTGCAGTCCAGTGTCCTGCTGGGAAACCATGTGGATGTGACTTACCCAACATTAGACGGGTGGTTTTAATGTTGTGATCAGTGCATAAAGCAGTGCAAAGCAATAAATATTTACATTTCAGCATCTGCAGTGAAAACAAAACTCATTAGCATAATATTAGCACAGTAGATACTTTTACTTGTGGTGTTTGTGTATTACCGGTTCCCCCCTGAATAACACTCCAACCTGCACACACAAAGCCGAGTGATCGATCAGATCGGATACACCCACTGAGAGCTTATTGTAGAGGTCACTCTGCATTAAATGTTGTATGTGAGGTGACCTCCAATCCAGGTCCTGTTTTTCTGCTCTGATCTCCCCGGAGAAAGGCTTCTCTAATCTTGGTAAGATCACACAGGAATCTCCCTTTTGCAGAGTGAGACTTGGGCTTTAATGTAGAAATAATGGATGGGATTTCAATATGAAGCCCAAGAATGATACAGTTCACAACACACACTTCTTGCTCATGAGGCTTTGTGTTATAGATCGCAGCGCTCTAGTCACAGGTGCTTCTTAACAAAGTAACAGCCTGCCTCTTCCAACCCCCCCTCGCCCGCCTCCCATCTACATCCCTGCATTCCCCTTGTTTATCAGCAGGGTGCAGCACTGCTTTTCCCAAACAGGCGTGGAGGCCGAGTGGAAGCGGCGGGGTGGGGATGCCACTGAAACACAAAAATTGATTGCTGGAAAGGAGGATGGCAATAAATCAAGCAGGAAAGCAAATGTAGAAAACGCTGTTCTTGTTTATGTCTAAACAGGCGGAATAGAATAAATGTGCTCTATTTTTCAGTCCGTTTGAAAGCAAATTTGATCGAATTTTGCATGCATTGCCAATCCCTCCTGTTAGAGGCTAATTTTGAAAAGCGAAAAATAAATAAATAAATAAAAAACTCAGGCACTTGATTTATAAGCTGTTCATTCTCTTTACTTTACAATTTGATATTATTATTTTTTTTGTCTAAACACTGGATTTTCCTCTGTTCACTGAAGTTGTCTCTGTTTATAACCGGACTAATTATACAAATGTTCTCTGCTTACAGACACTGTGGCAGGTTTATTTTATCTTTTATCTTATTTTTTCGGTCTGTGTTTGTCCTCTCCTCTCCGTCTGTCCCTCTGCCCTTCGAGTGCGGCGCTGCAGTTTGTCTGTATGGCTTAGCTCTGGAGATGTGTGGAGGGTTCCTGGTTCTAACCAGGGCTAATAGCTTTGGCCATCTGCCTGGCCGCGGTTGAGTCTGCTCGCTTGTGTTCGGCTCTGGTCTGGCCTCACTGACCACTCAGTTGAAGGACACTCCTCCACTTGTCCACCTGGCCAAGAACCAGCATGGCTCAAGCATCCAGCTGTAGTCTCCACACAGTCAACTTCAGCCTTTCTGATTACGATGAAAACTTACATGCAGTGCTGATGTTTTGTTTTTTGTTTTTTTGTTTTTGTTTTTGTTTTATCAAACATGGTTGCATGTTTAGTTGAGATGCGGGTGAGGAGGGTCTACTTAATCCATTCTTGCTTACCGAGCCGTATCCTCTGGGCCTTCACTGTCTTCGCCGCGTGAGGCTGAATGTAAAGGTGAAGCCGACGTTGTGTTTCCAGTGACGGGGTGGAGGGGAGGCAGATGGCACACACAGGCTCTCTGCACTGAGGAGAATCACAGATAATTGGAGAGTGATGCTTAGCCGCAGCCCTGCCGATCGATGCCAATCCACCTGCTCTAAGTCCAGGGGTTATGCTTTGCTTTTCTTTCCATACACTGCAATTAATCCAGTGTTTAGCCCGATATGTGAAGAGTGCAGGAGAATACCAATGACCCATTTAAGGCACGCTTGACCTTAATCTTTCCCCTTTTTAGTCCTTAAAAAAGGGCTGAGATTGTCTGATGTTTATGGGTTTGTTTGTTTTTTTGTTGTTGTTGTTGTTGTTGTTGTTGTTGTTTTTTTGTTTTGTATCTGAACATAGACGGCAAAGTGAGAGTATTCAAAGCAAATACACTCAGAAATCAAACCCAATCATGTTTCTTTCAGTCGCTCTTATTACCACACGTGAACAAAAGCCCATGGCAGCGTCTCCTGAGACGAAATGAAAGCAGCCTTGGGGTAGTGTTAACTGTCTGAGTAAATGAAAGATTTATATCCTAAATCTATTAGCAAAGCCACAGGGACCACATAGACACCTTAGGCTGTTTGACAGGGGGGGGATTAGGGAACAGGGCAAGGGACAAGCGTTTATGTTTAGATGTGTTCATGATTCTCTGGTGAAAAAAGAAAAAAAAATTTCCTCAGCAAAAGTAGGATTTTGTTGTTTTGATTGGAATGCAGTGCAGCTGAAGACACATCCTGCACACAGCTGGAAACCTAGATGAATACACATGCCCGGAATTATTAAAAGAAATAAAAGCAGGGCAAAAGAGGTTGGTGCTTTCGCAAGAGAGAAATTCATCCTCTTCGTGAATGGCTGCTGTT
>VOQK01037266.1:0-10581 GCA_015052645.1 Benitochromis conjunctus
GTAATCACACTTTGTGCTGGTGCTTTTGTCGTCAGTCCGTGATGGAAATGGGTCTAAATATGAGATTAGAACCTGCCGGTGACTGATGCTATTAGGCAGATATGCCATAGACTTTACTATCTCCCATGAAGGATTAGCGCAAATTATACTGGGAGACAGGCTTGATTTCTCCTCTGCCTGGCTGGATGTGGGCATTTGAGGCACTCTAAGTTGACAGCGTCTGTCTCTGCTTAGTTCTCTGAGACAGGTTGTGTGACAGCTGATGCCAGGCAAGGGCTTAAAAAGTGTGTATGTGTGGGTGTCTATTTGTGTGTTGGCCGATGTTTGGTCTGTGTGTGTGTGTGTGTGAGTGCGTGAGAGTAGGAGAGTTATAAACTGACAGGCGAGTGTGTTTGAATGTGATTGCACGTCAATGACTTTTTTTTTTTTCTTTCAGAAAACAGGTTCTCTTTGAGTAGGGTGACAATTGGGATAGGCTAATTTTAAGCCTGGTAGCTTCCTCTTTAATTCTACACACACTCTTATCTGGCATTATATTAAATAATTAAACTGTCTGTTAGATTGTCCAGGTGAAGCTGCTGTTTTTGTAGATTTAAGGAAGAAACGTGGGTCAGACACCAGACCAAGTGCTAGTTTCAGTGTTTAAATCCACCTTTAGGGAGGCTGATTAAAAACAGCAGCTAGATAAATATTCCTGTCTTTACTTTCATTCAGAATGGTGTGACAGAAAGCTAGTTGCCTCTTTCATGTCGTGCGTAATCTCATATTGTATGAACAATCTTTGACTGCAGGATATAACGAAAAGAAAGTGGTCAAGCACTTTGTTGAGCTCTTAGGAATGTTTTACCGAACATGCAAATGCTCCCCATTTTAGCCCGTCTGTTTCCTCCTGGTGATCTGATTTAGGAGGGTGACATGTCCTTTAATGTTGGGCAGTAAACTGGAGGGTTGAATTTATAGCCTGAAGCCTTGTTTTTCCTCTGGCTGTCTCTGCCTTTTGGCTCCCATGACGACAATTCAAGTTTCTGTTACTGCATTTAAGGTGTTTTTCAAAGGTGCAACCGTTAATTTCTACCTTAAATCCTGCGTCTGCGTATGTCAGGACATTGCCAGACACAAGAGAAGCTTCACAAATGACTTTCTGTTAAATATTACCCGATTCTGAACAATTACAGCAAGCTGAGGTCATTTTTGGGTTAAACTTTGTCCTAAAACACAAAACTTTCTGGTTGCTCTTAATCATTGACAATAACAAATTTTTAAATTTAACCAGTGCAACACATAAATGCTGCAAAGCAGCAATTCAACAGTTGGACTCACAAAAAGCTGTCTCTACTGCAACCATTCACATCCTCGTCCTCAGATTTCTGCTCCGTCTCCCAACTCATCAGATTTCTCTCTTCTCTATCCTCCTGTTTAGTTTGTGTGGTGTGATGCAGAGTGGTGCTCTGCTGTGTCAGCAGGACTGAAACAGGTCAAAATCTGCCTCCGATAGGTGTCGAGTTAGACCATTATGTACTGTAAAGCTTGTAAGGCAGTCCTCTTTTAATATAACGCGACTAACATACCTAAAATTTACTCTTGTGAGTTTCTGAACAGTCTGAAATATACTTTAGAATCATGTGAAAATGCCGCCACAGAGGTGTTTCTAAAAACCAAAGCATTTTTATTTGCAAAGAAACATTTTTTTGCATTAAAAGTCACATCAGCGCCAGCTTCGCTATATAAGAAGCCATTATTGGTCTCCTCTACACGCGGATGTTCCAAATCAGTCTCATCCTCACGGCACAGTTTGAGTGATCAGTCCGAGGCCTAGTTTGCTGCTGCCAGCATGGGACACCATGTTCTATTCTTTATTTATTTCCACGGCCCATGCATTTTTCCCATATAAAGACAGTCTATGTCCGACCGTGTCAACGTGTGATGGATTGCATAGTCCTCTTCTCTAAGGAAGAGAAAAGGGGGGGATGGTGGAAAGAAGGCAGGAAAAGAAGGAGTGAGAGAAGGAGGAAACGGAGTGGTGCGGTGCAGCAGTGAAGGACATGGCAGCTTAGCGCTGGCCAAAAAGACTGTGCTGAACACCTGCTCCTGTCTCCAACGCCCCTTCAACCTCCTCATTACCTGTCAATCTATCACAAGGCAGCCAGATCAAATGTCTGCAGCAGCCAGGACTCGCACAGGGAGGGAGTCGGGGAATGATGGGGGGAGGAGGGAATAGCAAGGAAAGAAAGAAGGGAGCGAGAGAAGGACAGATTGCATGTCTGGGAGAGCTGAAAATGATGGGGAAGTAAATGGAGCAGCTGCGTGTGCATATCGAAGATCTGTTGATAATTTGGAGTAAACTTTGTTCTTCTGGAGGTAGTTTGTCATGTTGCTATATTTAGAATTCATGGAATACAGACTGCATGTCAGTAGTTGGATGTGACATTATGTAAATCTGCTTTATCATTGTCGGTAGACGGTTTAAAAAAAAAAATAGGAATGATTCTCAAATCAGACATTCAATTCTAAATAAAAGAAAAAAAGAGCACATTAGCAGAACTTTTTGGCATCCATCTGGTCAATGTCTTAAATCAAACATTTCTCAAACAAATCAAAGGCAATAATGTTGTCAGAGTTTATAAGCAGCAGCCTGCTGTTTCCATTCCTAACTGTGTTCTAGCGCACAGACTCACCCTACAGCACCCTCTGGCCTTTGATAGGCACCTTTGTGCAAAAAGATGAGAACCTGTGACAGACAAGCTCGTCTATAGGAAGGTGGGGCCTGTGGTTTCAGATTACAGCTACAGCGCTGACACTCTGTGACTGTGTTTGTGTGCTGCACACACACACGTTTATGTATACGGTGAGCACCTTTGCATGTGTGTAGGAAAGCATGCTGTCTGAATTAAGTGTATACACACACACACACACACATATATATATATATGTGTGTGTGTGTGTGTGTGTGCTTTTAAAAGCAGATGAATTTGAGCTCATCAATGTGCATTAGTGCACACATGACCAGCCCCAAGCCCTCGAGTTCTGATCCCTCTCAATCCCCGCTCTCTCCCTCTCTCTTACGTTTTCAGTCTTTCTTAAGCTCTCTTGCCCCTCTCTCTCCTTTAGTGTGTGAGCTGTGGTGATTTACGGTAATTATCCATCGTTGGGTCATCTATCAGGCTGGCTGTTGCTAGGAGATGGAAGCAGCTGCTGCTGGCTGTTGTCTTGTCAGGGACAGTGTGTGTGTGTGTTTGTACATACTTGCGTTTGTGTGTGTTTCCTGGGATCTGGGTAAGGACGTGTAGGTACTTCTGTGTTTACTGTCAGTGTGTGAGTGTTTGTTCAGGTAAAATGGGCCATCCTGATGTAGGGATTTAAAAGCGCAGGTGTTGCAAAAGAAAGAAGGAAGCAATGAAGTCAATGGATGGAGAGAAGGATTATAAGAAGGAGTGAGGGTGGGGTCAGAGGTTGAAAGAGTCCAGGTGGAAACTTAGTGCGTGTGCATGTTTGGGGAGGGTGGGCAGCTTAAAAGGCACAGGTGTGTGCGTGTGATAGACAGGGGAACTGAATGATAAATTTATCTAGGCAGATGGAAGTTAGAAGAAGTCGGGCCTTGGGGAGTAGTTTTAGTGGCTGTGAAAATTGCAAGATTGCATGTGTGTATGTGTGTGAGGCTTGTGAAGCAAAGTACATTTTCTATTGGCAGGTGATCATCCACAGATGGGTGCCGGTTCAGATCCCCACCGAGGGACCTATTTCTCTTTATTTTGTCCTTGTAATCCACCTTAACCCATTGTGTTGACACCGTTTCAGGTTTCATGTTCTGTGCGCCCCATTCATGCTGAAGCTGAGGGAATGAAGCCTCACACACAGTGAAAGGTCAAACTGCAAATAGTGCAGTCTTAACAGTAGGCTTTCAATAGACATATGAGAGGGAGTTTTCAAAGGTACTACATGTTTCTCTTTCACGGAGAGTGCAAAAAAAAGCAGTATTTAAAAGAATGTACTCCCAGTTATAATAATAATTCATAATCCGGTGATCCACATTTAGAGGTGCCCGTTATCCGGTGTGTCCCACCAATTTTGCACGGTGTTGTATTGAACTATTTTCCTCTCTTTCTGCAAATAAGTAAATATTCACATTCTAATATAAGTGAGCTATTGAAATATGTATTAGTTACTCTTGCGCACAGAAAATACCATTAATGTACCGTGCATATAAAGCCCCCCCTCTCAGTCTTCACTACTGCTTAGTCTCCTCGTACTTTCACTAAAGTTTCATTTGCTTTAACCTGTTGGCAGGTCTGAAAGAGGCAGCTGGATACAGGCCACACGTCCATATGAGCCACGGTAACTGTAAATACAGCCTCCACTCTCAGCTCTCCATACCGGCCTAATTAGTGCCAGTTAGCATTTGTCATTGCATTTAGGGGTGAAGATTAGGAACACCTCTCAATTAATCTGCAATCAGCCTGTTTGTTAATTAGCTAACCTGTTCTAAGTGGCCTTCAGGGCTCTTGTGTAATTAGCTAAGCTGCTGAGAAGCAGGTCTGTGTGTTGACATTGACCTAAAGCTTACACACGTGTGCACAATGCACACACAAACACACACATTTGTATATGCTGTATGCTATTGAAGACCATATAAGCATCTCCAGTTGTACTCAAAAAACTTGGTTTCCCCCGTAAACTACATATAAACACAAGCGTACCATCTGCATCTTCTGTGTGTTCGCAGAAAAAAAGGCTTAAAAAAGGCACAAATGCACACACACACACACACAAAACACCCACTCCAATACTCAGTTTATTAGTAGTCGCAAGTGTACTGTGCTCATCCAGACATACATATTTGCACGTCGTCATGCTTGCAGCAATGCGCTGATTATTTCTTCCTTCATTCTGAGACAAAACTGCGTCCCTCAAAAGTATTCCTAGAAAAGGCAGGAGGGAGGAAAAAAAAAATACATACTGTACTCCCCAAGCACGTACGCTCTTTTTAACATTTCATCCTTTTCAAGTGCAACAACATTCTCACCAAAATGAACAGCTTCTCCATTGCTGTGTCGAACCTTTTTTTTTTTTCCCCGCTCACTTCAAAGCCATTTGTTTACCCTGCTGCCTCCTGACATTGTCTGTGGTAATTAAAGGAGCGCACTGAAATTTATGGTTTAATTATACAGGCCTTGTTATGCAGAGAGGACCAGGATGGGCTGATATGCTCAATAAAAATAAATAAATTCCATACGGGTTTATTGAACACGCTTTTGCCGTGGGGTGGGGGTGGGGGGCATCATTCCAGCGGCTCAGGTGTGTGTGTGTGTGTGTGTGTGTGTTCTTCTGTATGCAAATGTGTGTATGTTTATTTATGTATTGCCTCGCAGGGTTGCTGCTCAGCGTGTAGTGTGAGTGGGTGAGAATGAAATAAAAAAAAATAAAAAAAAAATAGCCAGATGAATTGCAATCGATTGGCGCTGGTTCACTGTATTGATCCCCGAGCATGTTAAAGCCTGCTGTACTCCATGAAGAACACTCAGTCAGTCAGTGTGGGCTCAGCCCCGTGCACCCCCACCCTCTCCCGTTCCCCATCCACCCCTTCGTGAACGAATGCATGGCTGTACCGTATACACAATAAATTTCTTTGTTTTGTTACTGCGTGTATACGTACGAAGCAGATATGGTGGCAACAGCAGCCCCACCTCGCATATAGGCGAGAGTGTACGTGCATGTGTGTGTTTTGGTGTTGAGCATGCACTGTAATGGAGAGTGATCTTGGCTGTGGCCCACAAGCAAGCTTCTCTGAACTGATCTTTGAGTTGGGTATAAATAGCACTGGCTCTATAAATAAAACAGCAGCACCTTTCGCACTCACTCTCTCTCATTTGCACACACATTCAGCCCCTCTACTTAGACATTACACCTGCCCAGACACTTACACGACACTCGTGTGAATAAACACTCCAACGCGAGCTGCCCATTAATCCATATATCAATCTTTTTAAGGTCGTATAGAAGGATGTCTGTGAGACATATTTACACGAGAGCGTGACCTATAGCAGGTTAGCGCCTGCTACCTGTTCAGCCCCACATTTATAGGACAGTAGTCTCATCAGGTGAACAGAATTTAGGCAACTAAGTGGATGCTTTTCATGCATTTTTATTCATTCAAAAGACGCAACCTGAGCTCCTTTCTCTCAAAGACCGAAAGGAAACTCTTGCAACTTCCAGGTAGCATATGCTTTGCTTTCAGGAGCTGTTGACCAAAAATTTAAATGGACAGACCGGCAAAAAAGGTCCAGCATTGATATGTACACACTCAGCTCACTCAAGACACAACACTCTGCTATCTAAAGCATCACTGCGATGAGTTTAAATAATGCTACTAGCTCACCGTAACACAACACGACTTTAGGTATTTGGCAGTGCAAAATGATTGCTAAGAAGGCTGGTGAATATATTCCAATAAAACTGGATTTCAACACCAGTCCTGTGTGCATGGCGCTTAATCACTTTTACACCACTTTCTGTGTCAGTCCATTATGTTGCTATGTGTCTGAAGAACAACATGTCCCATCCGCTGCTGTCTGCTGAGCTCAACTCAAGCTAGAAGTGTTTTGAAATGGGGTGCAAAGAGGGGAGGGGGGGAGATAAATTGGTACAGCGAGCTGGAATGCTGCAGCAGTTATTTAAGGCCCTGTAGGTGCTGCCTAGGCCATATGCTCCCATTATTCCGCTTGGGAGGGGCCCATGTGGGCGTGTGAGCAAAGCTAGAGAGAGGAGGAGGAAGAGGAGGAGGGTGGGAGAAAAAGAGAAAGAAGGGGTAATGGACGAGAGCGAAAGGAGAAAGGTAGCTGAGGAATTATTTTAAGGAGAGAACCCCTATCAAGCGCGGGAGGATTTTTTAAGAACGGGATACCGTGGAGAAGCCTGAGATGAGATGAGAGCGAATTAGCTTCTAAAGTAAATGATCGCCTTCACCCTCAATATCCGGCTCTTTCACCGTCGCCTTTGCATAATTCATCTCGTCAAATTTTGAGGTGTGACAGAATATAATTCATGAACTTTTGGGGTCGATAACTTCTCTTGGGCATCTCTATCATTTTCATATCACCAAACTGAACTTAATAAGATTTTGTTTGACACACCTCCTCACTGGTGTTTGTTTTGTTACTTTCTACACCTCGTTGAAAGTGAAGTATTTGAAATGTAAGAGAGTGAAAGCGAATGCATGTTGAGAATAGCTCTAGGTCCTCAATCCATCCAGGTGTATTAATATTTATCTATTAAGAAAACAAGGCCCTACCCCTCTCGCTTTTTCTCTCGCTTACTTGTCCCTCGCTATTTCTTGTTCTTCCTATCTGTTCAGTATCTTGTCAAACTGAGGCCTGTGTTCCTGATCAGGGCATTGCTCTCATGTTAGCCGCTTCACAGGAAGCACATCCCAGCATTCCCTCTGACACGCTGGCAGGAGCATTACCATAATTGGCTTTTCTACATGACGGGACAGAGGAAATAATAATGTCATTTTATTTACAGCCCTCTTGTCCCGGTCCGAGAGCTATCACCCCCCCCTCTTTCTCCAGCTCTGCACCATGCACTGACATACACCCCTCCTTCTCCTCTTCTGTCTCATCTCCTCCTCTCCCTGCGCAGGACGTGAGTCTCGTTCTGCCACAGCGTGTAGGTCAAGCGATGGCTTTTTGATCAGCTCCTGTCCAAAGCCATCAGGCTTGGGAGGCACGTAATGGAGAGCAGGGTGACAAACAGAATCTGGGGAAGGAATAAGACTGCCAGTTTCCTATTAGGGGCCGGCCTAAACGGCCTCTGCCCCCCACCTCACCGCCGCTTTCTACCCCCCTCCTCGCACCATTCTGCGCCGCGAACCCCACTCCTGCACTGCCTAAATCACATGAGTGAAGGGCCCCATGATTGGACATTAGTGCCGCAAATGACTGCCATGATTGCCCCCTCTTCCCAAACTCACATCAAATAAATAAAGAAATGTGTGTAAATAAATAGAAGGAGGGGCTGCTGGAGAAACGGAGGTGGTGGCGAGGGGAGGCTGACTGGTTTCATCCCCTTCTTTTTTCCCCCCTCTCTGCCTTTCTCTCGCGCGTTTCATCGCCTTTCTGCCTTTCTTATCTGGTTTGTTTGGCTTTGACAGCGGCCAAATGGTGAAGCTCTGCGAGCCTGACAGAGAGTTTTATTGATTTAACAACCAGCAGACTCGCAGCAAAGAAAAAGGAGAAAGCAAAAAAGGAAAAAAATGGGTAGGGCGGAGAAAGATAGCAAAGTTTTGAAAAGGAGTGATATGTTCCTGCTCTGCTCCTCGCCAAAAAAGTTGACGTATCCCGCTGGTTGTATTTCATTTGGTATCATTTACAAAAATCAAGTCATACACAGAAAAAAAAACAGAAGGAAAAAAACGTTACGCTGTGTGTAGACGGAGAAAATATTTAAGAGATGATCTGTACATAGGTCCATCACTCTGTCTCACTGTGAGGCCCAGTGTTGTGTTGAGGCAGCAGGCAGGGCGTTCACCACAGACTTTTCATCAGAAAACATGATATCAACCATAACAGGGCACTGCACAGACTCGTCTCTGGTGTGGTCCCTGAGTGCTCGCGTTAAACGCACAAACTTGATCACGGATTGTGATAGCAAACATCTGTAATGGCACACGGCGCTCTGCAATCTTTATATATTAGGCAGAAGTTAGAATCAAGGGTGCTTCATGGGTGCATTAGTTTGGGTAGTCCTTCAGGAACTATCTCATTTAAATATGAATAATAATAAATGAGGCAGATGGGAACAAAACACATACTTGAGCTCTTTTAAAGCTCTTATCTCTAATCAAATAAGGGTCTCTGTTCCAAAGTGTATTTGGTAACCAGAGACATGAAAACCTTTGATAATGCATGCATTACAGCTCTATTAAGTGTGTATGTCAATCTATTTGTGCATTATGCATTTTAAAAGAGCTCTTTACAACGCTTAAAGGGGCTTCTGCAAACCCATTTTGCTACTTTACAAATTTTATAAGCCTTTTTGTTAGCACTACATTAACCCTCTGAGCAGGTACCAGGAGATCAGAGACACTGGGTGGATAAGTCTTACTTCCTTTCCCTGTGTTGTCACTGTTGTTGTTGTTGCTGGTGATCTGGCGTGGCTGGTGACGGGCTTGATTGCTGCTCCTTGTGACAGTGAGTCTGCAGTCCTATCCTGGCCGCACTGCCGCCTGTCTCCTTGATGGCGGCACGTCCCCGAGCAAAAGTGACAGGCGCTTTGGCGCCCGTGCAGATGGCCCTGCTCACAGCCATCACCCACTCGGCAAACCAAACCGCCAGGGACGGCACGCCAGCCCTTTCCAGACCCGCCCCTTGCTGCTGGTGTTGCTCTGCATATGTGCATCCAGGAGAAGAGAAGGGGCTTAATCTGGCCGCCAGTCACAATCGCACTTCTTCAAGTTGCGGGTGATTGAGTTGATGCGTAGCTTCTAATATTTGTTGGATGTTAGCATCCTGTCAGAATTCATGCTGCATCTCAAAACAGATGGGGAGATCATTTATTTCAGACTTGAGTTTCATCATGAACGTTTTACGTTTATGGCTTGCGAAGCCGTCCACTTGCTGCCTGTGATTTTTACAGATGTCTGTCTCTGCCAGTCTTTTGTCTGTGGGCTTTTGATATCTCCCTCTTTGTTGTTTCCATGACAACATGGCAGGACAGGAATTGATTGACAGGGATCGTCAAAGGGTTCCCTGGCGACCTGCTCGTCGTTCGAAGCCCCTCCCTGCTGCAGTCTGTGTTTTGTCACTCACCCAGGGATATTTCTGATCTGCTGCTTCTCATTCCTGCTGTCTGTGTATCTGCGAGTGTCTACTTATTAAACACTGCCAGCTATTGGGGTTTAGCTGTTTTTTTTGGCTGCAGCTGATGTGAGTGACTCACATAGGTAATTCCTACTGTATGCTTGCACCGTTCCTGTGGGCTTGAGAAGAATGGATAGCCGTTCTGCAGGATGCTTTGTATATTAAAAAGGCTGATATGTATTGATAGCCTCCTCTTTTGGAAGCGGGTTAGTGAGAGGGAAGGCACTGTAGCAGAAGACACTCTGCAGATGTGTTGTAGAGAGTACAGCACATAATGCTAATCTGCTGTGTTAGGGATTTTCAGGAGTTTTAGAAACTGTCTCGGTCTCAGTCTGTCAGTGGGATTGAAGCGCAGCCAGGTTCTCCTGTAGTGCTCTCATTTCACAGAAATCCTGTCAGGCGTTAGGGGAGTATGTTGCTCATTTGGGGAAGGGTGTATCAGTAGCACACAGCGAACTCAGACTTATAGGCAATATTATGGTCGGTGGGTTCAGGTTTGCGCTGTAAGAGCAAATGTGTACGAGTGGGGGAAAAAATGCATAAAGTACACACATGGGCACGGAAGGTGAGTATGCGTGCAGAGTCGCAATCGCAAACAGGCACTTACGGAGGCACTCACACGTACGCACATGCACATCATCACATACTCACAGTTGATGGTGCAGCTGCTCACCTCCTCCCTTACCGCCACCCACCACCCTCCACCCCCCCCCCCACTCCCCTCCTG
>VOQK01037270.1:0-10047 GCA_015052645.1 Benitochromis conjunctus
CTATATTGTTAGTTTGAAAACAAGAAGGCGTGTTTGCAAACCCGAGTGACCGTGACATGGATTGCTTGAACCCAAGGCTGACAATTCCAAACAGCTGCCATTCACCTTCATGTTTGTAACCTTGACTTTTTGTTCAGGTAGATACGCTGGATGCAGGTGTGTGCAGGCGCCACATCACTGCATGAAAACTGTGTGGCAACGACACTGGATGATGTAGACATTGTTCTCGCAGGTCACAATCTCTATAACTAGTTCTCGAATTATTATTAAATGCTTGAATTGATAGCAAGACTGAACAGAGGAGACTGCCTGAACTACATCTCATCTTCCTCTCGCGCAGTAATTGACATCTCACTTCATTCTCAGACACGGTTTTTTGCACAGCATATGCTCCTCGCAAGATGGGGCTTTACACTTTCATTAACATGTCAATTAAAATGTAATCTCACGTCGTCTCATTTCATTTCCCGGGTGCAAAACATTAACATGGGCAACACAATTAGAATTCATTATTGCCACAATTATATTAAAACGCTGTCGAGACGACACGCTGTGCGAAAACACCAACGAGGGAGTGATAGAAGATAAGAGTGACTTTACTGAGGCTTTCCTCAAGTTGAGTACAAGCCTGTATGGCATGCGCGATTTGACCTTCATGGGAGAATGTCACAGTCTAGATTCACATCTGATGGAAACTGAGTTGATAGTTGTTATTGTGTGAGTGAGTGGAATGGGGTGGAATTAAACGAGCAGCTCACTCTCCTTTGTTTTATACTATATGCTGATTTCACTCTACCTCACTAGGAGTAGTTGCTCCGTTGTTCACAGATGCGCTCCGACTTTGCGCGTTCCACGAGTTTTCCGCGCTTTTTGCCTCGTTGTTCCTCGGTGTGCCGCTCGGGCTGCACGGCTTCAGAAACATAAAGTCACTTTTGGCTGATTCGGGGGTTAGACACACTTTATAACAATATGACTGAGAGAGACTGTTATTTCCATTCACCTCCATGCAGTTCGTGGGCACTTTGGCGGCGGATGAAATCTGCAGGTTGAGGTTGGATTTTTTGAACATCTCCGGGGGCGGCTCTGGCTGAAAACCCCCGCAGCAGCAGCAGGAGAAGGGGGGCAGGTTGTACCCGCTGAGAGTCTCGCTATCCTTGTAGCACTTTACTGCAGCCAGCACGATGATAGCCACCAGGAATATTAAAGATATCGTGCTCAGGGACACGATCAAGTAGAGAGCGAGGTTTGAAGGGGGCTGAGGACTGAGTGTGAGGTCCCCAAAATCTGACATGGACTCGGGCACGCTGTCTACCACTGTGAGGACAATGGAGACAGTGGCGGAAAGCGGTGGCTGCCCGTTGTCCTTGACTAATATTACCAGTCTCTGTCTTGTTGCGTCTTTTTCTACTAATCGACGAATAGTCCTGATTTCTCCCGTGTACAGAGCTACGCTGAACAGCCCCGGGTCTGTAGCCTGTAACACCTGATAGGACAAGCGGGAGTTCTGCCCCGCGTCTGCGTCTATTGCTGTTATTTTGGTAACCAGATAGCCAGCGTCTACTGACCGCGGAACCACCTCTGTGGCCACGGTACCGTTTTTGGGCAGCGGGGATACGATAACCGGTGCGTTGTCGTTCTGGTCCAAGACAAAGACGTTAACTGTGACATTACTCGCGAGAGGGGGGAAGCCTGCGTCCTGTGCCTGCACCAAAATCTGAAAGTTTCTTAATTGTTCGTAATCAAAGGAGCGCAGTGCGTAGATGTTGCCGTTGTCAGAGTTGATTGAGACATAAGTGGACACGGGCATGCCCTGAATCTGACCCTCCAGAATAGAATAAGACAGATATGCATTCTGGTTAGAATCGGGGTCGAATGCAGTTACAGAGCAAATGGAAGCGCCCGGGGCATTATTCTCGGTCACATAAACTGTGTATGAAGGTTGGGAGAACCGCGGGGGGTTGTCGTTAATGTCAGACACTTGAACGAGGATGGTTTTCCTGGTGGAGAGCGAAGGAGAGCCCAGGTCTCGTGCTGTGAGGGTGATGTTGTACTCGGACACCGTTTCTCTGTCCAGAAACTCGCTTGTCACTAGAGTGTAATAGTTTTTAAAAGATGAATGGAGCTGAAATGGAACGTTGTTTGGAATTTGGCAGTCAACGTTTCCGTTCTCTCCCGAGTCCCGGTCCATAACACTGATAACCGCTATCACCGTACCTGCTGGCGCGTCTTCCTGAACGGGAGTGGACACTGATGTGAGGATAACTTCGGGAGCGTTGTCATTTACATCCAGGATGTCCACCAGCACTTTGCCGTGTACGGCCACGGCCGAGGGTCCCCTGTCTTTCGCTTGCACATACAACTCATACACACTTGCTTTCTCGTAGTCCACAATGCCTTTCACTCGGATTTCACCCATGTACGGGTCCACGCTGAACAGTTCGCGCACCTTGAGCGGTGCGTGTCCGCTGAACGCATAAGTAACCTCCCCGTTCGAGCCCTCATCCAGGTCTGTGGCGTTCAGTTTCATCACCAGGGTCCCTCTCGGTGCGTTCTCCACCAGGCTCGCGCGGTAAACTGCGCGGTCAAACACAGGCACGTTATCGTTGGCATCTAAAACTGTAATAGTTATCAGCGCTGTCCCGGAGCGTTCCGGTGAGCCCCCGTCATAAGCAGTCAAAACCATTTCGTGCTTTTTTTGCTGTTCCCGGTCCAGTGGGGTGTCCAGCACGAGCTCAGCAAACTTGCTCCCATCATTGCGCGTCTGGATGTTCAGTACGAAGTGCTCGTTTGCGCTCAGCAGGTAGGAGCGCAGAGAGTTGGTGCCAACGTCCTGGTCCTGTGCGCTCTCCAACGGGAAACGAGAGCCGGGCGCGGCGGACTCTGTGATGTCAAGATTAAACTCGCTCCACGGGAAACTGGGGGAGTTGTCATTCACGTCTAAAATCTCCACTTCAACTCTATATAGTTCTAACGGGTTTTCTATGACCACTTGTAAGTGCAAAAAACAGTTTGGGCTTCGCTCACAAAGCTCCTCTCTGTCTATCTTTTCGTTGACGAAGAGAATGCCATTCTCCAAGTTCACTTCTAAGTACTGTTTCTTTGCGCCCGAAACGATACGAAACCGACGGGCTGACAGCTTTGCCACATCCAAACCCAGGTCTTCGGCGATGTTGCCCACAAAAGCTCCATGCTCCAGCTCTTCTGGTATGGAGTAGCGAATTTGCGCGAGCACCAAGTCCACGACACACGCGCACAGAAGCAGACATATAACCAGGCCAGTCACCGGCACCCAGCTGCTTCTGGAGAGTATGTGATCCATTTCAGCCCCGTGCGTAAAAGCACCTCACTCAGACATCTTTCGCCTCATAAAGACATTCAACTGTACATAATAAAGAAAAGGAGCCCGTCTAAGATAGAAGTTAGTCACATTTATCTGTATGGGTAACTTTGCTGAATATTTAGAATGAGAGCGGGAGCAGAGTGAAAGCACCTCTCTCGGTGTTGTGCTCCACGCGTAACACCGGTATGAACGGGGGAGGCTCGCGCTTTGATTTTACAGTGTATTAGGCACTTGGAGGAGCCGGTGGGGAGGTGCGTGTGTATATGTGTGTGTGTGTGTGACAGAGAGAGAGAGAGAGAGAGAGAGAGAGTGAGAGCGATGGAAAGAGAGATGGAGGGGGTGGACGTGGCTTCTCGCAGCTCCGTATTGGAGGACGCCGACGCGAAATGCGACTCTAATTACTGTAGACGCTTAACCCCTTCGCATCCGCGTGTCTGTTCGTCTGACCCATTAAAGTGAGGACAGGGCGTAAGTTTGATACCAGACGTCAGAGCCAGATTTGGATTAGGAGTCAAAGTGTGTCACGGGTGTCCTCTCCTAGGCTGGTTTTACTAGATGAGGGTAAATAAGGATTTGTCTTGGTGTTCCCAGTGCCTTACAGCGCCAGGACCGTGGTGATAGCCAACATTGATCTATTGTTTTATTGCATTCCCCATTACAGCTTCAGAAAAATAATAAATTATTCTTCTGTGGTCCCACAACTATGTGTTGAAATACAGTAAACAAAACACACAAGCTTAAGCACTCACTCGCTTTGCTTCAAAGGGCCCAGTGGCCACTAACAGTAGGCTCCTGGGACTTCATAATGCTTTTTAATTAGAGCCCTTTGAAGATGAATGCCCACACTGTAAAACAGTCCCATTCATTAATCATCACACACGAAATTGGGTTTTACAAAAAGAATCTTTGATAGGTCAGAGTATTCATTTTTAATCAATGTTTAAATGAGTGTGAGCTACACGTTCTGGAGCTTAAAACGATTACTTTGAGAATCATAAACGGACAAAACACCCATACAAATACGCATTACACGCCTTTAATTCACTTAAGTGGTTCTGTACATGTATCAACATAATCAACGTAAAAGCAGTGTCATAAAGCCTCAATCATACTTGTGTCTAATCAGGTATTATACTGTGGTTGGGATTAGATCAATATCTCATAGGTGATTTGTTTACAGACTGGCAAAAACAGAAAAGGCTGGATCAGAGTGCCATTATAGTTTTGAGATAAAGAGAACCACTCTTTAGAGCACTGCACATGTTTGTTCACATCTAATCACTTTCCTGTAAATCCTGGTCAGTTAGACAAGCAGTGAGCGGCAGGGAGCGTTAAAGACAGAGTTAGAGAGTGACCAAAGGCTGCCTTTGTGAATTCAGGTTCTTCTCCATACAGACACGACTAGCATCCTAATGCAAAAAAAAAAAGAAAAAAGAAAAAAATGGTGGAAATCTGAAAGTCTCTTCTTGGGACTGACGACACAGCCTTGGCCCCCGGGCAGCGTTGGGCTTGTTAGCAACTAAAAAGGAAAAGAAGCGAGAAGGAGATGAGAGAGAAAGAACAAGAAACAAATATTTCTGCTTCTTAGGGGCAGCATTTCTTTTACACTAGACGCTGCATTTTTCAAAAATTGCTCCCAACAACCTGAGGACTGAAACCTCTGTGGAAAATTGTCTTGATGGTTGGTCCTCTTTGAGGGTGATCAGTGAAACAAAGTCTAATGTTGCTGTGATCTTTTCACTTTCAAAACAAATCAAACAGGGCCAAAGGGAATACTTCCACTTGAAGACAATGGTTGTTTCTGACATTTCTCTCTTAACCAACTGAGAGAATAACTTTACCTCTTCATGTTAAGTTGGGTTTTTAAAGGGGAGGTAACAAAGGTCACTGCTTATTTTTGAATAAACTCGCAATGCTATCAAACCATAAATCCTCAATCCGGAGGAAGATATCACAGGAAAAAAAGCATTACTTTTACTTCCCCTGGGAACTAAAGTTGCTGCACTTCTATCTCTCCAATAAGCAGCACTGACATGCATTTCCCTCCCCTTTTCAGGAAAAACTAAAATCCCCAGGTTTAAATAAGCATAAAATACAATCTGCTTGTAGACTTAACCTCAAGCAGATGGTTAAGCTTCTCCAGAAATGATTACATTTCTGGAAAAGAAAAAAAAATCACCACCACCACCACCAGTTCTATTGCTTTCCCCTTCTTTTTAATTAACGGAGTGAAGGATTAGTGTGCAGCTATCCGGGATCAACCGTTCTTCGACGGAAGAATACAAATGTTTTGTGATAAATAATCCCAGAGCACTCGGGCCGGCGGTCCCTCGGTGCCTGTAACATTAACATGCATTACACGCAGCATTAAGCCGGACTCATCCGCCCCTATCGCCTCGCTCACCCAATTGTCCGACAGAAAGACTACTTTCTCTGAACTACCGCTGAGAAGCCATCTGACCGTGACCCGTTACTCCCCAAGGAATGAAAAAGTACTGGTGGGTGGATGAAGGATGGTACAGTGGTTAGAAACTCATTTGTTCTTTTATGCACCTAAAATAAAGGGGCCTGGTTTGTCTATAAGCCCTTTCAGTTCTACTTTAGTGCAGTCTATGTTTTATTTGGCTGATAATGTCCACATGCAAGTGCACTTAAAAAGCTATATTTCTTTTCCATTCGTGATCTTGTGGCGCCATCTATTGGACAATATGCGATACCACAATAGATGGAACGGTTTAAAATATATTGTATGCCAAAGAAAAGTGTTGCTTCTCTTTAACAGCACTCGATACTTTTATGCTGACACAAAATGAGCTTGGATGAGGTTATCTGTAGGTCTGCACTACACAGGAAACCAAGAGAAAAACAAGCAAGACTGAGCATCAGTTTATTAGTGGAGACCATACTGTGTTTGATCTTAAAGTGCTCACTTTTGCTCACAGTGTTATTCAGATGTATTAAAAATGAACCCTTATTAGTATCTACTCTATACAATTAATTCTGCACATTTCACCCTAAAGCATAAAACAATATTTATTTATCTTGTGTGTTTTTAGCTAATGATGGCCCCTAAATCACCCTTCCGCTAAAGCATGACAACACCTTTTAACCATATTTGCTTCAATCAACAAAGCCATCTGTGTTTCCGTGATAAAGATAATACAATATTAATAGTTGGCTCAGCAAACCTATGGAGTTCCATAGCAAACACCAGTTCATGGTTTTAACCAAAGGAGTTTATTAATGAAATTAACGTGTTTCCGCCTGTATTGTCCAGCATTGGGGAGCCCAAACAGGCTCGCCCAAAGAGCTGAAGCTGGATGTGACTATTAGTCAACACTGAAGGTTGAGGGGAAATAATCATATTGAACGGGATTACACGAGTCATTGCATGGGTGTCCTTCTCCCAAAACTTACCTCCCAGCTAAAAGTTGCTAATGGAGCGAAGCACCGATGTGAATTTGTCAAAAGTTTCTGGAGTCCTGTCACTTTGTTTCGCGCCAGGAGCCATTATTTTCTGGCTTGAGGATTTTACTGCTTTTCTTTACCCCCTGTGATCCTAGGGGGCCATCTACCGGATATTCATCGGGATAACAGTCAGAGAAACAGGAAGAAAAGAGCACAAATCCGTGTTTATACATTTACTTTCCTTTGATCTTGTTTATTGTCTGATTCATTAACCTGTGTGTGTCACAGAATAATTTTCAAAAAATATTTAGGTGTCATTTTTTTTAACCACTCTATTTCTATTATCATTAATTAAAAAGTCGTGTCAGGCTGTTTTGTCAAGCATGATGTTCGCATGGTGTAAATGGTTTATGTACATTGTCAAGGAGAAGTGTATAAAATCTGTGTTTTACGTCACAACACATTACAACACATTACACATTTAAGGAATTTTATTGCAGTTTTAAAGAGAAGCTAAACCACAAAAGTGCAAACTGAGGCACTGAAAAAAAACACAAAAAAACCAACTCACCCGTCATACTGCGACTTCTGCTGGATACATGTAAAGCGTGTCTGAGACAGAACGGTAGATATTTGTTTTTCTTTTTTAAAACTGGGTTTGGATTATATGCTTTTGCGCAAAGCTTTTGTGGTGGTTGTATATATAAAATTTAATAGAATAAGACAGATAGGCGGGTGCTTCTCTCCGTGAAAATATACCAGTGAAAATATAAATGACGCAGACAAACAGGTTACCGTTTTGGTTGATTTACTGGCACCATAATGATTAACAAACCTCATTACTTTCTCTACCCCCCTTTGCTTTTACACGTCAACTTCTAGTTTCTTTAAAGGTGAAACCGGGACGTGACTGATGACATTTCACAGGTGGCTTTAAATGACGTCTTCCTTTTCAGAAAGTGGACGGAAACAATAGAGCCACGTTAACACCGAATATCCACTAGGAGGAGCCAAAGACCAATAAAGTACCTGCGAAGTCTATTTTCCACATTTTGTCTCCCAATCTGATACACACACGTGAAATAATGCCCGCACATATCATATTTGGACATCTTACTATAAGTCGTGTGTGTGTGTGTGTGTGTGTGTGCGTGTGTGCGCGCGTGTGTGTGTATGTGTGTGTGTGTAAGAAAGAGAGAGATTATTTAAGCAGATGTTGATCAGCAAGTGTCGGCACGTGTGTTGGGGGGCAAAGGGAAGTGGGTGAGTCAGGAGACAAAATAGAGAGATGTGATGAAAGGGAGGATGACTTACACCTGCAGTTTGCTTCACCTCATCACTCTGCAGTTCCCATAATAACCTGCTGTATATTGTCTGGTTCGTCTCCATAATATCTATCAGAGAAGACTAACAGAAAAGTGCAGATGTAAAGGTGACAGAAAAGGTGGGAGGTCATGCGAGATGGAGAGATATGAGTATGAAATCATGAGGGAGGAAGACAGATGAGAAGAGACAAGCGAGAACAAAGAGATCAGAAAAAATGTTAAAGACACATGGTCGCATAACCAAGCAGTGAAGTGATGGGAAAATGAAGAGTAGGGATCGGGGAAAGGAGAGGCAGGAAAAAGAGAGAAAGAGAAAGAATAGAGGTTTTCGTCCACATGCTCCTCAGCTGTGTAAACTGAAGGTCTCTGCTGCTTCTCGGATTCCCCCGAAGAAGGGGGATATTTATAGGAGGCTGGCAGCGGTAGTGAATGGACCCTTGCTCTGTCACACCCACTAATATTATTATTATTACTTTATATGCGCAAAAATGGAAAATGTCAGCAACCTGAGAGGCCTGCAGAGACAGACATGTGTGCATGTAGTCTGTCTCACTCCCCGTCAGTGTCTGTGTGCGTCTGCTGTGCGTGTGTCTCCTCATGTTCGTGAGAAACTGTCTGTTGTTGAGACAGAGCAGTTATATGAAATGGGCAAGAAAAAGAAGACCAAATTAGAGAAAACAGGAAAAAAAAGGGAGAAGCTGGCATGTTGTATCAAGGGGTGTAACCTGATCTACCAAACTTATTAGAGCTGTCAAGGAGTGAGAGTAAGAGAAAGGAAGAGAAAGAGAGAGGTGGAGCAAGGCTAGACAGACACAGACATGAGCACATATTCCAGTTCCAGATTATAAGATTCCCGCAAGTAGTAGACGTGTTGAAACAGACTACACACATACAAATGCACACACACACACAGATATATGCACACACACTGGCATACAGGTCCATAACCACTTGGTAACAGATGCAAACTCAGGCACACATGCAGAAACACAAACACTCTGATAGACATAACAGACGTGCACACGCATGCACACATGCTAGGAAGAGAGGAAATTCCAGAGGGAACAGGTGGGAGAGGTGATAGAAATCAATTAGGATTACTTTGATCTTCCCCGTGCCTCTGTCACCACCACTGAAGTATAGTGGATGGATCAGGACAGGCTAATCATAATGCATATCTATTCCAATATGTACAGCACCACAGCAAAATACTTGCACAGTAAAAATGTTGCTTTTGTGGAGCAAAATGAAAATAAGTGGCAAGGCATTCTTTTTATACTATGGTTAATATTTTTCTACCCACTCTTCCCTGTGTTTTCTTGCCAAAGTAAATCAGAGGCTTGGGAGCTTTTTCAGTGAGAGAAAATTGTCTGAAGGGGGCAGTGTTGAGGAAACCCAAAGGGAGCTGAGTTGGGTTACACCTGAAACATTACAAATACCTTAATGGGAATGTAATAGGTGAAATAAAACAGCAGTGTTGACACAGTCGCCTTTGATCTTTTAATGTTTATATTTTTCCCAAGATTGTCAACAAGATGATCTGAGGTTGGAGGGAGGGAAGAAAAACACGAGGAAGGAAACAAGGAAGAGACAGAGAGGAGACAGAGACACGGAGCTGGCACAAATGCAGTGTCTACTGAGGACAGAAGCCAAAGGTTAAGTATGTGTGTGTTTGTTCCCGTTTATGTGTGCGTTCTCAGGGTGACCTGAACTTAAGGACTTATTAAAAAAATAATAATTCAGCACAATGTTTCATTACAAAACAGAAAATTCCAGAATGTCCGTTACATCAGCCAAGATTGTGTGTGTGTCTGTGTTTGGGTGTGCATGTGCGTGTGTGTCAGTGGGTGAGTGCCAAGGCAGAGATGAGAGTGGAGAGCCCCTGCCTTAGGGGCAACAAAGACAGTTGATTGACAAGCCGCATGAACATGAATGTGCCTGTGTAAACCTCTCTGTATTAAATTCTTGTATTCA
>VOQK01037270.1:10067-21140 GCA_015052645.1 Benitochromis conjunctus
ATTCTTGTATTCACACCACCTTTCCTCTTTTGTGCTTCCACTCCACCTGTCCCTACTTCCAGCTCCCCTCTTTCCAGTCCCCATCATATTCTACCCTCTTACTCTTTTGACCACCTCTCTGCTTCCTCTCGGCCTACTTTACTGGGAGTATATTAATAACCCCCATGGTAATTAGCTACTTTAAAGCATAAAAAAGTCATGAATGGAGACTAAGCTATGAACAGGTTTGCACATAAACACGTTGGTCAGCTCAGAGAGTGCACTGCATGGCCAAAACATGCACAGCAATCGAGAAAACATGCAAGGAGGGGGAAAAACTCAATTGTGACGGAAACTGTTTGCAGAAATTATTCATTTCCCTCCTTTTTTATGTTTTCCTTATGCTGACTCTATACCCCTCCCTTTCCCCAGTCTCTTTCTTTCACTCTCACTCTTTTCCTCTTGCACATTCCACTCCATTTTGCATATCTCTGACTCCCCCCCCCCTTCCACTACACCTCACCACTTCTTAACACAACTTGCCCCCCTCATTCTCTCTTTTTCTCTTTCTTTCTCTCCACCTCATTCCCGCCCTCCCCTCACTACCTGACATTGTGGCTCGATGCCCAATGAGTCACACCTCTGCTAAAATCATCAGAGATGGAGGGAGAGAGGAGGGAGCAAAAGAAAGAAATCGTCAGGGAGAGAGAAAAAGCAGGAGAGAATGACAGAGAGAAAAATATAGAAAATAAAAATGGGAGGAGAGAAAGTTAGAGAGGCAGAAAAAGGGAGCCTCCGGGGAAAGAAAAGAGCATAGAGTGCATTTAACTTTTTGACTCCAGTAGTCAGTGTGTGCTTGTCAGTAACAGTTAGCCTGTAGACAACAACACTTTCCACACTGCGCTCAGGCACACACACATGCATGTAGAAATTCACGTGCACGTACAACCATACACAAACACAGCCACTCAGTGACATCGTGCAAAAGCCCACCTGCAGCCTCTACAGGCACACACACATGCACACAGCAATCAGACATGCAAACAAACCAGAGTAGAACGTGTGGCTGCAGCCCTGCCTCTCTGCTTCAGCCTCCCCCACCCTTTCTAACCGTTGCCTTTGGAAACCACACAAACACTCCCTGTTGGGCAACATCGGGAGTCAGGAGAGGACGTACATCGGTCACACACCTCCCCAGTTCGAAAGCAGATGCATGTGTGAATGTATGCATTTTGTACATATGCTTCTGCTGTACGTTGTAGTGCTTTTGCATAACACGTTACACTTTCTAAAACTGTGCTCATGCACAAAAAAGGTGAAGTCAATGCTTATTTTACAAAATGTTGCACGAATTGTTGCACGATGAATGTAGCATAGCAGTGTGCGAATCTGTCCAAAAAAACTAAAGATCTAAGAGAGCAAAAGCACACAAAGTGCAGAAATCTGGCATGATGTTTTATTCACAGCAGGAAAATCCCAAAGAGATGGATTAGTGGTAGGACTGACAAGTAGTGTTTACTACAGTAAGTCTCCCTTGTCCTCTGATTTTACTCATGGCGACCCTTATCCCTCAACTGTGAACTTGGCTTGCTTGTCACAGTGGGGGCGCTGGCTTTAACGAGGCTTGTGTTTTATGAACCCTGAGGGATCGCAACAAGCTGTGTTGATGTTGCACTGTGCCACGTGCCTGTCATCATTCAGCAGTGTTGTTTTTGAACATTTCTGTGGCTCAGTCAAACATGCTCCTGCCAAACAGACTGTTTCTGTGGGTGAATCAATAGATTTGCTGAAAAATCACCCTGTTCATCAATCAATTGGATTTTCTGCCTTCAAGATCCTCAGGTTGGCTTATCTCTTCATGTCCAGATGGAAAAGAACCAAGCTGGTTTCATGTTTCCTTTATCTTGGGTTTTGCACAAAGGGATTCATTTAGATGTTAGGGAAAGTGAAAGGGTACGGCTGAAGACTCTTTAGGACCTTTACAAATGGCACAATCTATTCTGCTTTGATGGGGTCAATCCTAACTGAAGCCTTCGGCTTAGGAAGCAAAAAGGCCTCTACCCTTAGCTGTAATGTTTTTAAAGCCATACCAGCCAGCCACAAAGCTCCTTTGCCCTTTGCACAGAAACACACCAGACAAAACCTTGGAAGCCATCCACTGCAAAGCACATTCTCAAAGTATTTCTCTTCTTTTTACAAGTGTGGGATGGGGTCGAACAACAATTACGGTAAAATGTGACTAATATGTCACAGACATACTGGTGTGTGTGTGTGTGTTTTTTTTTTCTGACCTGCTGTTTCTTTTTTTCTCTTTTCCATCCATCCTCTTCTCTCTTCTTGAAAATTCTTCCCTCTCACTTCAAACCCCTGTAATTACAAACAAAAGCGCTGACTCTTCTCCAGCTGAAACAATGATAATGATGGAGAGTAGTGTGTGTGTGTGCGTGTGTGTGTGTGTGTGCGTGTGTGTGCGTGTGTGTGTGTGCGTGTGTGTGCGTGTGTGTGTGTGTCTTCATCAAAGCGGCGTTGACGTTGATGGGTGTAGAGAAATGTGTGGAGGACAGAGAGGATTAACACAATCTGGGCATAAAGCCCTACAACTTAGAGAGTAGTGTGTGTGTGTACATATGTTGACTCTGTCTTGATAGCAACGATCCAACACACAGCTGCTCTCTGAGCTTGGCATTTCAATGAGGCAAACAGACACTTGAAGCAAATGGAATACAGACAGAGGCGGTGACAACACAGACAGATCGAAGAGATTTGAGGAGCAGCAGCGGACTCAAGAGCAGGTTGAACTTGAGTAAACAACAAAACAGTGATGTGCATAGAGAGTAGAGTTTGAGACAGAGAAGGGTGACATGATTTTTTTTGTGTTGTTGTTGTTGCCATTCTGTTTTTTTCCCTCTTTTTGTCACCGCCTAACTTTACACTGTCATACCAAAACCCGAAAGGACATCTAAACGCTATAGCTTTCAGATAGAGAATGTGCATCGCGCTAGTATGCAGGCCATATGTATGCATGGTTGTGAGGTAGAGAGACTGTTCTGCCTGGTTGTGTTTGGAGCAGGCCCAGGCCAGAGGAGCTCAAAGCACTGAATGTCATCATCAGAGTTGTCGGGGAGCCAAGCAGTAATCACACCCAGATCACCTACACGCTCACGCCAACTTACAACACCAGTCACTCCAGAGTGGTGTGTGTATGTGTGTCTGTCTAAGAAAAAAAAAAAGGCAGACTGAGATTGAGAGAGGGAAAGAAAAACGAAATATAAGAAGTATATGCAGCAAGTATGCATCCTCTGTTACTGTAAAAAGTGTGTGCAGAGACAAGCATGTGGTGAGTGAATGAAGGTTAGGGATGTGTGTGCTGGAGAAGCGGGTGTATTTTTCTCTACTCTTTTTTCCTCCCTCTCTTCATGTCAGTCTTTTATCCCACCCCTCTATTTTCCATTTTTACATTCAGCTCCAGATGTGAAGGCAGTGAAATATTAAATTATAGAGATTGGCTTGTTTCTGCACTTTGGCTACATCAAAAAAACAACCCAGCCTCTGCCCTTTCTTGACCTGCCACGCATAGATTCGCACTTTTAGATAACAACATTTGAAAATATGTGTGACTAGTCAACACAGGTAAAAAAGTGCAACGTGTAGTAATGCTTGTCTCTGGGGGCCTTTATTATTTGTTTGAAATCAGAGCTTTGTGTGTTCAAGCTTTCATTTAACGTAGCTTAAAATAAGAGACGAGCAGCAATCATTGCACGGATTTTGGAGTTGAAAAAGCATATTGAAATGCAGTCCCTCTAAATGCCAGCTCCATGTAAGTGCTTACTAAGCTGAAGTCAAGTGACCATTTCATCGTTGCAGGTTTGGAACAAAAACATGAAATAAAACATCACTGAAAGTTTACTCCATGTTTATTCCCAGAACAGGGAGGTTCTGGAAATAAAGTTATGCCTAAAATTATGTGTTTCAGGCCAATTCATTTCAGATGAAATTGTATATGGGGATAGGTGACAAATTGAAGGAAAAACCAACATAGAGTTTTGGCCTGCCGCGTGCCACCAGAACGGTTTCACTGAGCCTTGTTATTAATTCTCCAGGTCTCTGGAACACAGTTTAAGAGATTGAGCACCATTTTTCTCAAAGATATTCCCTCACTGAGAATATTATCCCCAACATCTAATCATTTTTGATGATCATCTTACATGCTGGGAGTGGAGAGTATTGGCTCACACAAACTCTCATAGGTGTTCAGTTGGGTTGGGATGTTACTGGGAAGGCCATGGCATATGATTTACATCATTTTTACACTCACTGAACTGCTCACTGACCCCTGGTGACCTGTTTGTGGATCGACTGTTATCCTGGAATTTATATCAGGAGAGAAGAGTTTCATCATGGATAAAGAACCCATTCAAACTGCCTCTCTAAGGGGACAAGCGGACCCAAACCATTTTAGCAAAAATGCTCCCAGACAGCAAGCTAATGGATCCATCCCCTCACTAGGTTTTTCCTTTCATTTGTAACCATCCATTTTCTTCCGCTTATCCAATTCAGGGGTTATGAGAGGGCTAGAGCCTATCCCAGCTGTCAAAGGACAAGAGGGGTACACCCTGGACAGGCTGTCACGTAGACTAATACAAAGAGACAGAAACCCATTCATACTCACATTTACACCTACGGCCAATTTAGAATCACCAAACAACCTAATATGGATGTCTTTGGACTGTAAGAGGAGTAACCGGAGAGAAAACGTACAGGCAACCCACATACAGAGGGATTCGGTAGCGTTAATGTATCTTTTTAATGGGCAAGACGTCGAGGCAATGTCATCTACATCCGCTTCTCTGATGCTGTCTGCGCAATCTGACAAGGGAGGCATCAGCACTGACACTGTTTTCTCACTTAAAAGATGTAACATGTAACAGCAACTTCCTACTGCTCTCTACGTAATATTAAAAAGCCACTGATCTTCCTTGTATCTCACCAAAACTATGATCTAATGTATGCTTTACGCATCAAGCATTCCTATATTCTGCCATCTACATACATGGTAATACTCTTTAAATATTAATTGAACAAATAGAGAAATATAACACCTAAATACTTTCACAGTTACATGCTAAAATTCAATGTGTAGGCTACTACAAACATCTGTTCAGTATTAAAAAATGATCTATCCAGCCATAGTTCCCACGTGTTACATATAACCCCTCTCCATGTATGCCTTGTTCCAGTAGCCCATTTCTCATCAGTATATCTTTGTTCCTCAACACCTGACACGAACCTAGTTAATCTGGGCGATGTCCAAGCTGGTAGGCTTTAGTTATCTCTTGTTCATATTCCGAAGTACCCTTGGGTAGCATGGAGGGAGTCTTTGTTGGATTCTCGGATTGAGTTTTGAACCCCAATCTGTTGTTTCAAATACACTGTTTATGAGCCCCAAGCAATCTCCAAGCTACCCAGTGCACTACCCAATCCCTCTTCATGTGGGTCATGCAGAGAGAGGTAGAATGTAGGCAAAGCAGCGCTAAGTGATGTAGAAACTTCCCAATGAGCAAACACATGTCTCTGCTATGTAGGGGCTAACACCACCCACACAGGGCAAATAGGCTATGTCTGCAATATGTCACAGCGCTGTGCTGGATGGAGCGTGATTAAATGATTACTGCCAATGTCGCAGCAATGGAGGGTGCTGTCTGGGTAGGCTTCGTTATTGATTTATTAATTCATATATTATTTACAGTTATCGATGGAATTTACATAAATGTATCATGGGCATTGATGTCTTGGTAATTTAGGGTTTTTAATTATTTATTTGAGCAGTTCTTTCTCCATGGTGGGATGATACACCTTTAAGCGTACACCTTTAATAACTTTAAAAAACAAGAATTGGGTAGACAGGTTTGAATTTATATTTGATTTTCTGTGATCCACACAGGGTCAACAGTATACAGGTTTAAATATATACATACAATGTCTTTTAACTTGAAAAGGGCCAAGGGCTGTTAGCTTCTCGTTAGCAATCATGATTGACTACAGCTGGTAGTTTAACTTTGCCAGCATAAGCAGGATTTGTTTGACAGCACTCATTAAATTGACCAATACTCAGAACAATAGGAAAGTCAAATGAACTCAGTGAAGCTCTAAGCAGGATAATTGTATTGCTTTTGTAGATTTCCTTTTTTTTTGTCATTGAGCCTTTATTGGAATAATTGAGTCTTTTTTTCTAGCAAAAAAAGAGAATATTTAAAAAATGAGACCACCAACTTGACATTGTCCTTACGCTACTTCCTCCTGGGAAGGCTGTGACTTTGAAGAGAGAATGGACTGTTCACTAATCAGAAGGTCAATGGTTAAAGACCTGGGTGCTTCAATCCATATGTCGGAAACCTTGGGTTAGAGTGAACCCCACAAAATTCACTCAGATGGGTGACCAATGTTTGCAAGATAAAGCACTGTATTCAAATATGTACAGAGAATTCATGATATATATATATATATATTTATTTTTTTTATATAGTCAAAGTCAAAGTCTCCAGTCTCTCATAATGAGTATTAATTGCTCTAACTGTTTAACTTACAAGAAAAGACAAATTAAACAAGACAATAAATATGCAGGCCTGATGGCTATGACCCAGCCAAGGAGAAACTCGACTGTAACATAATCAAGTTGGTTTTGCCACAACAGAATTACAGTCCAAATAGAATTGTTTATGCATTCAGGTAGATAAGGGTAGATATCCCTCATGGCTACATAACAATTATTATATGAATTGTTAGTGGCATAGTACTGCTTAGTATGGCACTATCTTGTTGACAGCTGGAGGTGGAGTGGGGCCAGCCTAGTCAGGCCCCAGTTTAAAAAAGCTTTAGATAGCAGTTTTTCTCAAACCTTTCTTTAATGAAATCTATTGGCATTTGTTTTTGTAAACGGCATAGAAAAATGACATCATCAGAAAAATTACATCATTAGATTAGTTCCCCATAAATCTTTCTTTCAGAGCTGCCATCAGATTGCCAGGTTAGAATATTGCTGCACTAAATCAGATGTAATTTATGGCAAAGAAGGAAATGTCACCAAGTGCACAAATAAATCTGGAAGCACTTAGTGGCTAGCTAGCACTTCGAAGCTAACAAGTGCTCAGTGGCTAGCAGCTTTACTACTGTAAAAAGCAACACAAAACCCTAATAATTCTCTGTTAAACTATACAGATAGATTTCAGTAGTATACTACTGCCTTATGAAAATACTGAGTTGGTTAACAGGCAGTCTTACTAATTGTTACAGTGACTGGTTATCGCTTTAAATCTCTAGAGCTAGTTCACTTCTAAAAACTGCTAGATAATCAATTTTACAGATACTGGTACATTTGGTACCTTTAGTTAATTTGTTTTACAGATACATAAATAGTTCTACTCTTAGAAATGCAACCACCCTAAAGACAAAGAGGTGCTTTATCAAAAGAACAAGAAGTGGGAGGGTGAAAGAAGATGGGACAAAACAACAGATTTTTTAACTCAAAATTAAACTATAATTTGGGAAAAATATGAAGAAATTGAACCCCCAGACTGAACTGATTGAAAGCAATACAGTAGTGTGTGGGGCATGAAAAACACTGTAGGGTACTATTAAAAGTGTGCACTTTTGGGCATTGGACAAGGCTGGAAAAGTTTTTATTATGAAAGTTTATAAAAGGTTTAGCCTATTTGAAATTAATAAAGAAAGCCAGTGAAAATGCCAACTCTGTGAGTTATTAGTTTCACAGCTCTATCATTAAAACATATTTAATATTTCATTAAATTAATATTAAAAGACATTTTAGTTTTTATTCTGTCAGCTGCAGCCTCAGCCGTGTTTAACGGAGTGCGAGTAAAGAATAAAAAAACAGAATTCAAATATATGCTTAGACTGCAGATGATATATGAGATCAGCAACTACAAATAGGTACACTATAGGGTAATATAACTGAATAAGTTGAAACCGTACTTCATACTACAAGCCTTAGCTTATTATTTTCATATGACCATACTACTGAAATGTGTAGTTGGAATTTAAACGGGCTTTCTTGGAAATCCCAAAGCTCTTTTAGTGCTTTGATATTGCTTAGTACAGTATTGTTAGCATTATATATGGTGCTAACCATCCTGTCTTTAAGTCTGACATCATTAGCTGTTTCTGGATGTAAACTCCACTTCAGGTCCCAAAGTCAAAGGAACACTGTGGCAGCACTGAGAGTTACAAACTCTCTAAAATCTTTCATTTTTAATAAAATGATCAGTGTGGCTGCTCTACTAGGTGTAACAATTAAGTTTAACATCCAGGCATCCATGAAAACAGAATTTATTAAATTTAACCGTTAGAAGTTAGCAGGGAGTTAACTTGTACCTAAACATAATATTCCATGTTCTGACTGAGGGATTTCTGAACAAATTAAAACTCACAGCTCTGCTATCACTTCCGATATAAATGAAGACAGAAAACTAAATAGCAGTGACATTTGTGGGGTTACTGAAGTTGGACTAGCTGGTATATAATGACGTGCTATGTGCTGGCTAGGTACACAGCTGTGTTAGCATAATATAAACACAGTGAAGCTAGAGGATGAAGCCCAACTTTTTTCCACTCGATGAAAGCTAACGTGAGGGTTCCTGATGGTTGGGGACAAATGCAGTTGGATAGCAGGATGCTGTAAATGGACCAAACTTCAGTCAGGAGAACAACTGAGATAATCAACTCACAATAGAGGTTAGAGGGGGGTTGAAAACGATGTGCCGGAGGTTATGCTGACGTAACAGATGTCTCCGAACACGTCGGAGCACTTTTGCAAATTTGTGATGTCTTGATAAACCGAGCAGATATTTGAAATTTACACTCTCGCTACATTCTACGATTCTAGACGTGCTACATTCTCGCCTGAAAATATCTTAAAAGTTTATTTTGTGACCCAGAAAGAGTTTTGGACGAAATGCATCCTGGGATATTTAGCTATACCAAGTCCACACAAGTCACTACCGATGCATGCACGATAAAACGGGCAGAGCGAGTACACATCCAGGAATTTTTTGCGTTCTCGGCTTGATGCGTACTTTGAATTGAAACAGTACTTGGTCTCCGCTGATGACGTATAATGAGTCCACAAGAACACAAGTACGCATATTGAGACACGGCTTCTATTTTCAGAGATATTGGTTGATATCTTTAGCTAGCTCCTGCAACAAATCTGCTGTGTTCAATTCACCTAGGATCCTGGAGCTGGGGGTGACATTGCACGTTAGTTATACAAATTCCATTAGTAAAGTCCAAAAAGCAAGGAATACAGGACTTGCTTGCTACTTAGAAAGGTAGAGCCATTTGTGCATCACTAGTAATGTAGCACAGTGCTTGTTTTTTTGTTTTTTTTTTGTGGGGGGGGTTGTTTGTTTTTTCTTGAAAACACCCACTAGCATGTTCACAGACAGAGCCTAATCAATGCCCTGCATATATCTAATTTTGCAATCACAAATACACAACAGTGGCAGACAAGTTTTACAGTTTTACTCGTGTTTATGTGCATGGTCACCATCCTTCCTCATCACATCCTTGTGGATAGATGGATGGCAATGGGAGCAACTTGAGGCTTCATGACAGGGCTTCAGAAACCAGTGGGTGATGTCACAGTCCATCTTTTATGCTACGTTAGAATCACCATGGACAAAATTTTTCTATACCAGGTTTAAGAAGGTGCCATCAGTCAAATCAAATTAAAGTCAAATCAGATCAAGATGAATCAAATCCAATTCATAACTGCCACTTTTTGAGGCAGTAACATATAGAACATGATACAATCACTGGTAACTTGGCAGTGATTCAAGTAGATTGCTGGTTGTCACTGGGTGAAATCAGTTGCAAAGAAAGTGCTGCACCAAAAACCTCCTGCTTGTGTTGGTTGCCTATAGTTTTTCATGTATGTCTGCAGATATTTGCTAACTGCTAGGCCAGTGGTAATAAAAAAGTGTGATGCAAACCAAAATAGAGGTTCACCTTCAAAGTAAAATGCATGCCTTAAAAATACAAAAACAGAAAAAAAACCAAACAAACCTGAATGACAGTTTTGAACATTTCACAACCCTTTTTAAACCACTTTCGATCTCCAATTGCTTCAGCTGAATAATGTTTTGTTGCTTGCAGTTTTGTCTGTCAGCGCTTGTGCTTGTTGCCTTAAGTATATGAGTATCAGCAAAGGTAGATGACATAGCCAGTGGAGGCTTATTCTATGTTATCTGAACTGATCATTATGTGGTTACATAGAAACGTGACATCATCTGTTTTGACGATGATGAAGCCTAGTAAAGGGAAGGAGACCCCAAAAATGAGACCACCCCTCAACCAAATGACCTCAGTCACAACACTGCCCTTAGTCGCATCCCCAGCAATACACCTGATACGAGAGAGCCATCATCTTTTAGTGAGGTGTATGCCAGTAATGATGTGGGTATTCAATAAAGAAATACCTTTTCTGCCATAGCAGAAAACGTGCTAATGTCAAAGACTGCAGTATGACCCAGGAAACTAGCATAATATAGCTAGCAACAATTACAATGTTACAGCATCCCTTAAAATCTATAGTTTTCCTCCTGCACATATGATTCTGAAAGTGTAGACCTCTTGCTCACCTCCGCCATAAACCCTGAGAAATCCTGGGGATACACATGACTCAGTGATTGAGTGAAGACAACCTGATAGCAGTTTAGGATCAGAGCAGAGTTAACACACTGTCAAATGCCAAGCAATGAGCACCTCAACAAGGAACAGATAAGAGTAACATGTGAGCGCATGCTGAGCGTGTGTATGTCTGTGTGTAGTATATGTAAAGGGTGAGCGTTAAATGAGCGAGTCTCTTGTGTCAGTGTGTGTGGGAGTGAAGTGTGTGTATATGTCTGTTTGTGTGTGTGAGGGCTACCCTGCTCAGAGCATTGACTGAATTGTTTCCACATGTGTCTTAATGCAGAGTTCTGGGCGGCTTTGGAGGACAAGCAAGGAGAGGGGCTGCTATAGTTGGTGTGTAAGTGAGTGTGTGTGCATTGAGGGGGGGGGGGGGGGGGATTTCACAGG
>VOQK01037270.1:53491-64284 GCA_015052645.1 Benitochromis conjunctus
AACAGTAATTAAAAAAAAAAAAAAAAAAAGAAAATGGGAAAAGAGATTAAGAAAAAAAAAAAGCAGAGGTGTACCAGGATGCTGTATCCAAGGCACCCTCACATGCATGTCTGTGACGCTTCTGCTCTGTTCTGCCATTTCACAAGTCCACATACACACACACACTCTTGCAAACATTGAGTGTGTATGTGCGCGCACCCCCATATTCCAAACGAGTGTGCATCTCTGGAGGTTGGGGGAGAGGGAGCGTGGGGATGGGGGTGGGGAGCGAGAGAGAGAGAGACAGGGAGACATAAGAGAGAGTGAGAGGGAGGAAGGGACGTAATCCCAAACACTTCTCCCTCATTCACTCCCTCCAGCTCCCATCCTTCCCTTCTTTCCTAGAGCTGAGTAAAGAGTCTCTGTCTCCCGCATCACAGCTCCGGTCATCCTCTGTCCAACTGTGCCACTGTGTGTGTGTCTGTGTGTGTCTATGTAATATATATATTTATAAATATATATCTATAAGCGATTCCATATCAGTGGAAACCAGTTTTGGCTGGGACTGAAAACTGAGAAGCAGAAGCTGCTTTAAGTTTGTATCAAGGGGACAAAAAAGGGGCGCTTGTGACTTATATAAGATCTAAGTTAATACTGTCATTAGTGTACTTTACAAAACATAAATTAGTAGTAGAAGGTGAGCTTCTTGGGAGCGCTGCATTGGTTTTGTAGTAGGGAATCCTCATCAGTGTTGACCTGTGTGTGTATGTCGCTTTACTGGCAGGCAATGGGCACAAGCTTAGAGTCTGTCAGAACGGGCAGAGAGGAGGAGGTGGTGGGGTCTGGGTGGGAGATGGACAGAGAGATGACAAGGAGGAACGAGAAGAGATGGGCTCCTTTCCATGATGGACGCACCCATCAACCAATCAGCCCTGGGTTCCTCCAAGAAAGGGTACGGTTGATGGTGACACCTGGGTGAGAAAGCCAGAGTGTCACACAGGTGGGTCTGCACCACAAGAGTAAACACACAATGCTGGATTTTTATAGAAAGCTTTTAAAGAGCCAGGTGTATGTGGGTACCTGCTATCTAGAAATGTACGTGTAGGTACGGGAAGGAGACCGTCCCTCTGACTGGCCGTTGGTTGAGACGTTCAGGAAGTCCCAGATCAGAATGGTGTCGTCGTGAGAACTGCTGATGATCTGAAACTCATCAAACTGCAGACGGAACACGCGACCAGAGTGCTCCTGAAAACACAACAAATTAGGAAATTATGTTAGCACAACGAGCGCATAGAGCTAGATTATTAATGGCACTACTGTTTTCCATAAATTAAAGAGGCCCAAAGAAGAAGTTCAAACAACGGTTTACCAGAGTCACACAGTTAATTTGTAATGAATCATCCATGCCCAGGGCCCTATATACACAGTTATTTAATAAAGAGCAATAAGATTTAGCGGAAAGTTATTTTCAAGAAAATGTTTTGTTAGGCAAATGTACAAACTAATATCTGAGTGGTGATTACGCTGAATATCAACAAATGTGAACATTAAATGTAGTGATATTTACTGGTAGTTAAAACTGTCAAATTAAAGCGTCCTTGTATTATTAATAAGTAGTTCAGACATGATTTAGGATACTGTACAGTTTTGAGGAAAACACCCACATTTCTTTCCAGAGGTGCTGCACTCACGTTATTAGTCAGACATTGGGGAAAATGCTAAATCGTTGTTACTCACCACTAGAGTGCGCAGACATAATGTGCTGGCTGGGGCTCGTGGGTCCAAGGCTGCCTGCAGGTCCCATACCTTAATTTTGCTGCACGCCAAATCAAAATGTCACAAAACAAACCCAAAACAAAAGTCTGTGCACAAAACTGTGTATTTACAGGACTTACCCGTCATAGGCGCCGCTGACAATCCTTTTGTTGTCAAAACGAATGCAACGCACCAACTCCTCGTGACCTTCCAACACTCGCAAACATGCCCCGCACTCTATGTCCCATAACCTGCAGAAAGAGAAGCCTTAGTAAACAAACACCAAGATCCAGACCGTGCCAAAATGTCATTCCAAAGTGGGAGTTTTTCAATATTTATCCATTTGCCCTAACGTGTCTGCTGATTGTGTATTATGTCACCGCTGATGCCAGCACGTTTCCTTTTGCTGCGGCTTCACATTTAAAACCTCACCTGTGAAAACTGCAAGTTAAGATAAGTTCTGAAACCAAATTCTACTGTACATCAAAAATGCATCATAATAACAGAAGAAAGTTGCAGGGATTCATCAAACAAGACGGAGCAACTAAACAGAGCTGTTAGGTGACGAGTTGCAGGTAAGATTCAGGTGATTGGGTGCACATCTCCAAGAGGTACCCAAGATATCCACTCATGTACACCGCAAAAATAGTAATGATGGTTGCTCACAGAATGACACCACATCAAAGTATTTAACAAATATATCTGTTGCCAAAACTGAGCATAAGCTAACTACTGGCTGCCCCTGCACTCATAATGTCATTTGATGGTGAATGCAAATAAAAGAAAATGTAAACATAACTGAACAAACATTTCAGATATTCTTTTTTGCATATTCAATCAATCATAAACTCAGCTACTGTAATCTTGCCCCATCAGGAGGCTGAACGTGTTAGCCAGACACATTTCATTTATTTAAGAGGTGTTTAATAGTGAAACATTAGGTATACTACATAATACAAAATTACTTTGATTTTTTTCTTGCCTGTATTACGTAGCATAACTTTATCCGCTAACAAAGACTATGGTTTTAATTGACTACCAACTTTTAAATTTGATGACATATGTGTGCTAGTTTAGCCATGAATTTCACACAAACATACCGAATTGTGTTGTCAGATGAGCCACTGACCACCAGACGATCCCTGTACTGTAGACAGGCAATTCCCCGCTTGTGACCATTTAGAGTACGAACAAACTCACAGGTGCTGGTGCTCCATACCTACACAGAGGGACAACAAAAAGTTTGTAACATTTAAGGAAGCAAGCTTTTAGTCAGAGGGTTTTTAATCATGAACATCTGTTGTACAGATAAGTAAAACTAAAACTCTGACATCAAATTCATCAAAATTTTCTCTGATTGATAATATTTCTGGAAAAGAAAAGAAAAGAAAATATTGAGAAATGTTCCTTTAGAAATCATTTTATTAACTCTCGTCACCTTTATAGTGCGGTCCCCTGAGGCAGACACAATGTATTTGTCGTCAAAGTCAACCACATTGACGGCAGCCCGATGTCCCACGAGGACGCGGCGTAGACTGATGTCAGTAGGCGAGGCCATGTCCCAGACTGCGATCGAACGGTCCTTGGAGCAGGTGACCATCAACCCATTTGCAAAACGCAGATGAAGAACTGCCTCATTGTGGTGGATCAGTGTGTTCAGCACCTCACCCGTCGTTACCTCCCACACCCTACAGAGTGGAGGGAGATGTCAGCAGGGTCGAATGTTAAAGGCAAAGGTGACAGAAAGAGGAAGAAAACAACACGGCAAGAAGGAAAAACAGACGTGTCAAGGGATGGGGTGTAAAAACAAAGAAAGAAGAAATGACAAAGTGGAAAATGACCGAAGCAAAGAAAAATGAAATGGGGGCAACAGGAAGACAGGTCAAAAAGGAGATGGAAAGGACATTGAAGTAAAAAGGAAAATGAAAAACAATAGAGACTCAAGAGATTTTAATTTTTTTCTAGATGTGTAACAGAGAGTATCTCACACGTCACACATGTACGCACACTGAGATGCAGTAAGGTGCTAAGAGTCAAACACACAACATTCTGGAAAAGCTGACAACTAAACCCACAAACAAAGTGCCTGTCAAACTGTTGCTAAGGAAGTGAAGTCACATTTTCCTTGGATACTGCCCAGTGAGTACGCCTGAAGTGTGAAGTAATAAGAGAAATAATGTTGAGCTTCTGTGTGCAGTAGCCAAACAAGTGTCAACCTATACATCACAAGCCAAGACTTTCAATATCTGCAATGAAATGCATCCAACTATCTCCAGTAATGACAGTAAATCGGATTCATTTTGATTGAATATAAAAACTTGAGCATATAATCTATTTCTTAGATGCACAACACATTTTACTGCAACACAGCAAGGAGGAGGAGCCACAGAATAGGTGGGAACGTATTGTAACCTGGCAGCTTCACAACAGGCATCAGTAAGTATTTTGGGCATGACTGGCTGTGAAGCAAGCATACACTATGCATGTATTCAGGAATCCTAATGATTTTGAGCACTATAAGCTTTTACAAGATGGATGAGATGCGGTTAGAAAAGCAAATTTAACACACATTTTACTAAATGATGTCAAATTAAAAACAACACAAAAAAAATAATAGAAAGACTACTAATAATCTCCAGGTGCTCTCATTTCCTCTGGCAGTCCAAAGACATGCCAGTTAGGTTAGCTGGCAAAATTAAACTGGCTGTAAGTGTGGATATGAGACAAGCATTTCAAGATCATAGCATAAATTGCTGTGTGGACAGGAGAACGTTGTAAAGGATTCTGAGTGGTTGCTTTTTCTTTCTGATCAAATTTGAGCTCTTTTTTGGAAAAGTCTAACTTCTAGGTCATGCTCTTCAACTTTGTTGAACTTTACATTTTACTTTGGATGCATCAGCAACCAATCTAAAAGAACTAAAAGTCAACGCAGGGAGAATGTCCTGTACCACATAGGATGTGCGATGGCTTTAAACCATAAATGCCTTCCAATTATCTACATAGTTATCCATGTCAGATGACTGTAAATATGTCATTTCCAGATACTTGCCTGCATTTGGAGACAATTTTTAAATGTTAAACAAAGTTATGTGTGTTGAAAATATAAATGCAAATGTAGCAAAAGCAGAAGTAAATATAGGGATACGATGTATTCATATCGAGTGGTGTCCTCTGCTTTATTCAGACTTCTGCAACTTTCTCCTCAGTAACTTGAACCATTTGTTCATCTTGCTGACATAGCTTTGACCTACTCCAAAAACAACCTGCGTTATTTCTGGACAAAGATGCACCGTACCTGACAGTTGAGTCAGAAGACCCGGTCACGATGACTCTCTCATCATACTGGAGACACAATACTGAGCCTGTGTGACCGGTCAGTATCTTCAGACACTCCAAAGTCTGTTTATCCCAGATCTAAAAGGGGCAGAAGAAAATTGAAGAGATGATGACTGAAGCACAGGACGATTTAGACAAAGAAAGAATAAATGGTTTTTAACAGAATGCAGATTTGGGTCATGCTAATGGCCCAGTCTCTCAGCAGCGTTTATGCCCCATTTCCCTACTGCTGCACTGAGCTCTACATGTACATAAGAGCTATTCAGCTGTGCGTCAGCCTCCTACATAACAATAAGATGACAAATCTGCTCTTCTCCTCCCTCTATCCACCCATTCTCTTCATCCTCATCTTCTCACAGGCCCCTCACTGGCAGACAGATAAGTGGAACACACAGCGGGTCTGGAGTTGAGCCTTTTTTCCCTATAATTCACTTATTCTCTGTCTCACTCTCTGCTGGTTCAGACCAACACTACACACAATAAGATGGTAAGCCATAAAGAGCCCCCACCCCACCCCCCTGAAATTATTATAATTTACTTTTTTAATTCACACACGCACGCATGCACACACACAGAGCCAACAAACATTTCCCATCTCTGCTGGTGGTGTTCAAACACAAAATGGGATCAATATTAATTATTCCTGCACGGCAATTTTATGCCAGTAGGACAGACGTTCACATGCCTAGATCACGTTTACGGCTTCAGTTGCTGGGGGGGGGGCTGTGAAAAAAAATCATATTCTAAACTGTGTAAATGTGTAATTTATTATGACACTTACACGCATTACTATTAAGCATGTGTTGATATTACAACATAAATCAAAGCCAAGCCCTGCATAAATCTTTTTAAAACATTTCTTATTCAGTTATACGGGCGGATCATCTTAGTAATTTTCTCACTTATCTCCATTGTAAACAATATGGTTTATTTATAACCAATTCTCGGTTACCTTGATGGAATTGTCCCTAAGGCCACTGATGATCTTGTCGTCATCGTACTGGAGACAGTAAACCCCTTTACTGTTTTCTGAGCGACACTGAATCCTCTGCAAGTTGTGTCTGCCACATCGCCAATTAGCTTCAATAGTCTAGAGGGAAAGAGAAACAAAGGACAGTAAGAGATGCAACATCTACCAGGCTGGGAAGCGGTTTCAGGATTATTTAATTTAACAGCAAAACAATAATCATGTTTTAATTTATTACTCATAATCAAGTATTTGTACAAGTGTAGCAAAATGTGAAAGTGAAAATAAAATTTTAAACCATTTGAGATGATAATTATTGAAATAAGACACTGCTCTTTGCTGAATCCAAAATAATAATCCATGTGAAGCTCAGTAATGAATTTTGTTGCTTTAAAACTTATACAGTTATGCATGCATATATATATATATATATATATATAATAACGATAATGAGAATGTAATCACATTAAGCGTTATGTCTTACCTCTATATCTTGAATGATCTTGGGATAGAGGGAGTGATAGTAGGAGTTGGGTGGGATTTCTGAGGTGCGGTTCTTGAAGAGATATTTCTCCCTGAGGGAAGAAAAACATAAGAATGACACTCGCTTTTGTGCACTGGGAATTTCTGCACATGAGAGTCCAACCAAGAATAACCTTTCCACTTTATCCTCAGGCTTTCCTTTATGTACAGTTAACCTTTAAAACTCTTTTACCCATGTTCTAAACAGATTGCGTTCAATACGTACTACAATCACGTTTTCATTTTCTTATAAACCTGCATCTGGGAGTGCCTGCATGCATTCTTACCACTGGTGTCTCTCGGACAGGCCCTTCCAGAGCGGATCAGTTCGGACCATGCGTTCAATGAGCTTCTTCCACAGCATACCCTCAGAGATGACCCTCTGCCACTCCTTACATACCAGCTCTGCCGCACACAGCGAACGTGCATCCAGGAAAGACAGGATGTTCTCCGCTATGTGATCCAAGCCTTGGGCTAGACAGAGGGGGGAGGAAGAGGTGACTAAGTGCAAGCAGCGACATTACCTCACTTCGTTAGTTTATCTGTGCCCAAAGCTCAGTCTTTTCAAAATCAATCAATAAATCAAGTTTTGTTTATTTCTTAAAAATGCTTTTAAAATGTTAAAAAAATATTTTATTTTATTATACTTTATATTTTTTAAAATAATAAAATATTCTAAATCAAATATAAAAAATAAAAAAAATATATGACTTTTGTCCACCCAACTGTGTTGAGCTACGATGCAGTTAGGGAAGATGTACGTCATGCTGTGTTTGTACCTGGCAGCGCAGTAATGAAATCCCTCTGCAGCATTGGTTTGAGGTAGGAATTGATGTGGCCGTGCTGGTAGTGGCACATACGGGAAATCAGGCGCTCAACAAACTCCACCTGCTCGGCCTCCGACCACTGGTCAAACAGGGCGATGCAATGCTCCTTCTCCTTCTCATAGTTCCCCTCTGACGGGCGTTTACGAGATCCCACAACAGGACCGTTACTAAGCTGTAAAGATCAGGAGCACATGAAAATGAAATGTCTAGTTGTGTTAGACTGAAAAGATTTTGATAAATAGTCACATGAAGCAAATCCAGTCAGTTAAATGTTTTAGGCTCCCACTGTGACACAGGAAATCATTTCAGCTGTATACCAAACTTTGAGCAGCAGCCCGTTTTTGTATGAAGAGAAAACGCTGACTGAGAGTGTCACCTGTGGAGTGATGAGCTTACTTGAAGTTCTTCAGTGCATAGCTTCCCAGCTAACACCGTGGCATAAAAAATGATTTGAACTCAAATGTAGTTTTTATAGTAATGCAATCTAATATTACCTTAAAGGATTTATTTTGCCGTCTAGAAAGCTTTGTAAATATAAATAAATACATTGGGGAGAAAGAGAAAAAAAAAGGGGGGGGCAATAAGGCACAAAGTTGCTGTACTTATTGAAGTCCATGTATAGGGGTGAATGAAGGTGATTGATGCTGTCGAAAGTTAATAAATTTTTACTGCCAAGCAATAACGCCCCAGACACACAGTAGAGAGAGAGAGAGAGTCAAAAGTATTAGCGGTATGTTTTCATTTGAACTGTGGCAGAAGCCAATGAAACCTTTAATGTAAATATCAAAAGTTAATGTATTTTATGTATCCAAAAAGGTGTGTAAGTGTAATAGTTTAATAGTTTTAAAGTCAACTGAAGCTTTAACAAAAGTTAAAACAATTCTTAAATAATGAACCATTCCAATGTTGTATGTGAAATGTTGTAATAAAGCACACCTTAAGAACTGTATTCTTCTTTGGCGACAGATCGTCCACAAGGTTCTGTGACTCCATCCCTGATGTGTTCTGTGGATAAAGAACAAAACAAAGACGTGCCACAGGTTAGTGTTTCACTCTCACTCAGTCTGTGTTTAAAGGCACTTTGAGAGCTGGGGCGGCAGTGTAAATAGCGCTTGACGCAAGAATGCAACAAACACAGCCAAGGAGGGGAAACCATCAAGTTTCTGAGACGTGCACGCACAAACAGCCGTGCATACACACACAAAGTGAGCAAAGAAAAAAAAAAGAAAAGAAAAACTAAGCACTGCAACAAAGAATCTATCCTCTTGCTTGTCTGTGCTGTGGGTCAAATAGTCTGGACAGGAAATTAAAGGGCAAAATCTTGGGTATGTCACTGGCACTCAGCTCAGGTATAACTGTAATAAAAGAGATATTGGTCTTACAGATACAAATGATAAAAAGAAAAGAAAATCCTAAGCTATTTCTAGCATCCTTCGTAAATGGACTGCAAACGTGCTATAGAAACTTTAATACTGACATTGTTATCCAAAACCCATGTACTGACAATGAGAGAAAAAGGCTCTTAACACTAGATAAATAATAAATATTCAGTGTCATCCTGTAAGTACATTCAACTAAAAATATTAGCCTCCTTAGAGTATGTATACTTTTTTGGAAGCCAATGGCAACATTCATTTTTTATTTATAATTAGACACATCCAGCAAAATCAGCAAACAGACCAACTGTACTCTTGGGGGGGGCTCCTGGTTTACCATTTAGAGTTGTTAAAAATACACTTTGACCTGCTGATGTTAGGAGGCTTGTTTCTACTCTGTAAGATTAACTGCTAAAAAAACAAAAACACAGAAACAAAGCATATTCCTTAACTAACAGGCTCTCAAAACAAACTGTACAAACAGCAGAAGTAAAGAAGCAAAAACCAGTTAAATCATATCTACATTTCAAACACACATCAATTCATCAATATGATTTGTAGGTTTACTGCTATACTTCTTAATGTATACATTTCCTGTTTGGGAACCTGGGGATACACAAAAGGGTTTACCTTAGAGAGGGTCAGAGCTATTGTATACATGTGTGGCTGATGAATGACCCATAGGTATCATCTGAAAACAGCCATGTTATTGGGACGGGGGGGGGATCTACAGTGTGTACCTGTTGGTCCATATATTATAAAAGCCCATTTGTTAAAGCTTTTTTCAGGAGCTGAAAAGTTTTCTTTGCAGTATAAACAAGCTCTATCCTGAAAGCTGCTTGCACAGTCATGTAGACACTGTTGTTTATTTTACTTTTTTGTACTTCAAGTGTGAGCTGTTGCAAGTTTGCTCAGTGCAGATAACCATCTTTTGGTGATGCTGCTACAGGAAGAGCTTGAGCAAAATCAACAGAGCTGAGTGGATGCAATCAGTACAACCACACAAACAAAAAGATCCAAATACCAAAACTTGGTACTTGGATGTTTCCAAGTCAAATGGGATAAGAAGCTATAATGGTCTTCTCAATTACCAAAGCAGACAGGACAAGAAGCCATGATGGTCTTGCTAGTGTTAATGATCATGCAGAGAAGAAAAGAAGAAGCAAGAAGAAATAAAATTCACACACACACACAAAAAAAGACACCAGGTTTTGCTAGGCAGGCAAGCAAGCAAGCAAACATGTAGCCTGTCAGAGCTTGAAGGAGGACCCCCACCTCGTCCCTCACACCTCCAGGTAGAAGGAGAGAAAACAATACTCCTCAGTGCATGGTTATTCTCTGGTACCCCTGCATTCTTTCTCTTACCATACCAAAATACTCAGGAAATAGTTTACTATCCAGATTGTTTTTTGTTTTTTTTAAACAAGACAAAGCACTCGCAACTTCATCCTTTTCACTGTTCTGTTTCAAAAGATCTGAAAGTAGTATGTTATACTGTGTATAAATAAAGTTACTTTTAAGCAGAGAGGGTTTGAGGAGGCACCAAAGAAGAACCCGAGATCAGAGTGCTTCCAACAGGGAGGACAGGACAACGAAAGGTGAGGAGGTAGAAGGGTGAGGGGATGAGTGGGTGCTGTGTGCACCAAGGTGGTATGAGAAGTTGTGTGGGGTGGGCGAAGAAAAAGTGAAGGGTGAGGAGATGGCGAGGGAGGAGGGAAAAGGAGGAGGAGCAGCAGAATTAAGAGGAGAGAGGCAGAACCTGGTTGTGAGCCCGGGTGGAGGGGATGCTCTGCAGGCACCTGAGTGCACACAAACTCTCAGCCACCGAGGAGCAGCCCAGCCAGAGAGAGCGAGGCACAGAGCACTGTGTGAAAGAGAGAGAGGAAGGGAGGAAGGGAGGAGGAGAACGAAGTGGACAGGGTGAGGGAGGAAGAGAAAGGGGAGAGCAAGATAGACGTGGGGAAGTAAAGGGAGGGGGGGGGGGGGGGGGGGGGGGGGTGGGGGGGGGAAAAAAAAAAGGGGGGGGAAAGG
>VOQK01037271.1:0-10446 GCA_015052645.1 Benitochromis conjunctus
GGTTAACATATCTCACACTGAAAATAATTGTCCTCTGGTGAGCTGTACGTTGCATAGAATAATCTAACTTTGAGCTCTAGAAAATTCTTACTGTGATGATAGTTTTAAAATATTTAAGTAAAAAGATGTTAGATAAATGGAATAAAACAGATTGATGGATGTGTGGTAAAAAAAAAAAAAAAAATCACTATCATTTGCAGACATAATAAATATGGAACACAAATGCAGCAGCAGGGTCTGTGAAGTATAAATAACTAACAGTCAGTCTTTTACCTGTATGTAGCCCTGTTGGTCTATGAGCAGGTTTTCAGGTTTCAGGTCTCTGTAGATCAGGTCCAAAGCATGGAGATACTCAAAGGTCAGAACAATTTGAGCAGCGTAGAACCGAGCGTGAGGCTCACTGCACATAAACACAATGAGACAAAAAGAGAGCTGTTTAGTGATTGAACAGTAGAGATGACTTGAGACTAGCATAGAAATGAGTAGAGCTGAAAAATACTGGCGTAGGGTAGGAGACATAATAGAAGAAAATTAATACATGGAAAAGATGTAGGGAAGCGTAACACTCTACATTATACTATAATCTGAAATAGCATGACATTTGTTCGCTGCTTTGGGATGAGCCAGATCATCTTGCAACTTTGGATCAAGCTGTTAAAAAAGGTATAATGTCATGTAACTCTAGACATGGATAGTATAACAATTCTCCTGGGGGAAAAAAAGGTTTTTAAATCTGATTTTGTGGCACAGTATCCAAACTTTTTAAGAGTTGTTGTGCTTTGTGCTTATGTACAATACAAGATAACAGAATATGCTTTGTCCACTGTTTACTCTCGTGGCAATCCACAAAATGCTTCTGGATATAAACTTCATTCAAACACTGACCTAAATCTGCCAATTCTCCGTAGATGGGAAAACATCTCTCCACCTGGCACATACTCCATCACCATGTAGAGGTTAGTGTTGTCCTGCGGAAAGGAGGACGAAGGTTAGTTACAACTCAATTAAAAGAGAAAAAGAGAAGGGCAATTTCACCAATTACCAAATTGTTTCATCTAGCTGGTATTTGGCTAATTAGCATTCAGTGACTATTATTTATAGTATTGCCATATAAATAACAAAGTACTTTGACTCAGGAATGTTACTCAAGGCCGGGTTCGTATATTGTGTGTTGTTTATATCACAGTTTTGCAAGATATAAGTAGTGTAACCGATCACAAATCACGTTGCATGTTTTGTTCTTGCTGACTTTTCTCCCCTGTGTGCAGGACAACACATGAGGACCAGAATATTCTGTTAATAGGTTTATTTAAGGTGTCTAGGATAGTCAATCCCTGACTTTCCAGGTGTATCTAAACAGCTTAGCCTGAATAAGGCCTTAATTGGAGTATAGCCATCAGCAGGATTAGTCTGTGCACGTTCATGTCACACTCTCATGTGACATTTAAAGCCAACTTCACCATGTACTTACATACAACTCAACAGGACTGACAGTGATGACTGGAAGGAGCAGTAGACTGAAAGATTAATGCACTATAAATTATCTAATGTTAATCATTAAAACAACCACTGTTGGTATTCAATTTTCAAAAATATTTAAAATAGGCTATTTTTTTTTTAAAATTGGTCTGCCATATTCTTCTTCCATAGTAAAAGTATAATAAAGACCTATACAAATAGCAAGTCTCTGGGCATCTTTATTTTTCTACTGTAGTTGTTACTGTTAACTTTTAGTATGTGTTAAATATTTTTTTACTTGTATGCTTTGCTTATTTGCTGAATTTTGCTTTTTCCTGAGAGACTAAGGTGGAAGGTAAAAAGAGAATAAAACACTGTATATAAAACATCCATCCATTCATCCATTCATGTATCCGTTCATGAGTTGAACAGCAGAGTCGAGTACGTGTGTTGAGTGTATGTAAAATTGCCAAATCTGGTCTGGGACCCAACTCTATCCTCGTAGATGACAATGCTCGCTCCCACAAAGCGGGGTTTTATCAGAGACTACCTCCAGGATTTGACAGTGGAGAGGATGGAATGGCCTGCTGCCTTGGCCTCACTATTTAATAGCTTCAAAATCAAGTGATGCATTATCATCCTCACAGCTTACATGACACAGACTGAGATACACCAAAATATCATAATGGAGTTCATCAGCAGTAACACAAGCCAGCAGTTTTTCTGTCACTCGTTTTGCTGAATAAGAGCCAAGGAGTAAGCATTTCTGCACACTTGTGATAGGCAGAGTTAGACAACTGGGTACGTGTGCTAAAAAAATATATATTAAAATGATTTGACAGTGGACCAAATTAATAAACATAAGAGAAACACAAGATAGCAAAGTGAATAAAAGTTTGTGTGGACATGAGAAAATAAGCAATTACTCACTGTCATCAAACACCCATAGACAGGTGTACTTTCACACACCTTCTAAAACAGTCCGTACCTTGAATGAGTACTCTAACCGCACCAGAAAAGGGAAGCTGACAGCCTGAAGAATCCTCTTCTCATTTAGAGTGTGCTCTATCTGCTTGAGCTTGACCACCTGAAAGGCAGCGAGAGACAGAAAGAAGGAGAGATGAGGAGAGAGACAGACATTTTACCCAGTGAAATTTAAGGCAAATATGAAACTAGCAATCAAACATTTTCATTTAAATACATATCTGTTAAGACATCTCTCACAGGTTGAAGTAATATGATGCTGCCTATGGCCCAATCATCACAATATTGGAGTGTTTTCATAATTGGAGGATTATAAAATGGGTGTCTGTGGCACAATTACAGGAAAAAATGCCGTATTAAGTTACTGCTAATGCACACCGAACATTTCCTACTGCTGCATCTTGCCATTAAAACCATTTAACTTTTGAAAAATGAGTTTGCTTTTATTATGAAGTATTAACTGGAAATGCATTGTGTTTGTTGCTGCTATCATTCATTAAAAATGCATCAACAAAACAACATAACTGACATATTTTTTGACAGCAGATCAGTTTGAAATATTGCAGAAAGTAATGGAACGAGAAGCAACAGCCAGAGTGAGCTGTCAGCTGAAGCGCTGCAGGCAAAAGACTGCACACCTCCAACAAACTTCTTTCACTGTACCCTTCTGCTGACGTTCAAAATCAGATCTCAACTGCTCACCGAATGATAAAAAGAGCCTTACTTATCACATTACTCCTTTATGAAAATACAGTAGTATTACCGTCTCCAAAATTGTGTAACTTTGACAAACAGTAACTCCAGGTACAGAAAGAAAATCTAAGACATCTGTGGTATGTACGAAAACAACCTGAAGTCCCTGGTCTCAAGATTTCCCCCCCAATATTAACACTATAGGCCGGTGTGCTATTGTGTCATGTCTTTGAAATTTTAAATAACTATGAAACGTGTTGGGGATTCAAGGGAAATCAGCTTAGAGTTAGAAACCGTTTAGACGAATGGAGGTTGCAAGGAGGATAATGCTAAATTCAACAGGAAACAAGAGTTTGTGGCTAACTTTTGGTTGGGAAGACTCATGAACATATTTGACATCACCAGTTACAACAAGGCTGCATCGCAAAGATGGCAGCACCTGGTTAAAATAGGATTTTCTTTTAAACCTCACTTGGTATGCCACTATGGGCCCCTCTGGCGAGACCAATCACAGATGCTCCGCTGCCACCACGTCCCTCTGTAATAGACCAATCACTTCAAGGACACAGGGTCACCCGACCCCCTTTAAAATAGGCCCTGGCCCCACACCAGGTATTCTCGCTATCTTCCCTGTGAAGATCATTAGAGCTTAACCAGTGATCCTGGACCAAGATTATCCACTTAACAGTTTGCAGATCCAATCTTCAAGGTATTCCCTGAACGTTTCCGGTTTCAAGACTACTCACATAAATATTTTATTTAATTATATTTTCATTACGACAATATATTTTATAATATAATATATTTTTCTGGTAAGCAGTCGTCGTGTTGTTGCATGTCTGCGCCTTATCAAGCCAGCACATCAAGTGAGCTCGTGCTTGTATAGCTATTTGCTAGCTGTCAAAGCTGAAAATTGGTGTCTATGGGTGTCACTGGATCCTCTCAGGGAAATGCTAGTGGTAGCAAGGTTGGGGATGTTGCATTTGTTGGTTGACTATCTCAGGGAAAACTCCGCCCCCCCCCTCTGAATCACTTATATGGGTGTCAAACATGCAAAGGTGTTACAATGACAGTCAGAATCCTGGAGTGGCGTTTGCAAGTGTCCGGAGCCTCTAAAGCTGATCCCCATCTTTCTGACACTGCAGCAAAGCCCAACAACAAACCCAGCTCAGCTTGAACTTGCTGGGGGGATATGATCAAAGACCTCAAGGCTGAAGTTACTCATCTTTCAATCAGCTCCTTGACTCCAAGGAGGAAGAAGATGAGGATGATGTTAAAACGTATCTCCTGATGATAATGATGGCGATGAGGAGGATGTAATTTTCCCTCCTATCCAGCCATTGTGGCCTGACAATTCCATCTGAGGGGAAACTTTACCTTCTCCATCTCCCTATGAGGTCAAGCCTATTTATATAATATGCAATCATTTTATAGCCAGTGTCCCTGGAGGTGTCTTCAGGGACAGCAGTGGGTGTCCTCTCTGCAGATGGATATGAGATGTCATCTGAGTCGCAGTCACAATTATCCCTAAATACCTGGTAGCTATGTGTCACTGGAGTGACCCAAAATTGTTCATAACCGGTGTCCTCTTATGTATGGTGGTTATGAGGAAACAGATGCTTCATTGACAGGGTAGAAGGCTGTTTTTTGAAGGGGGGGGGGGGGCTGTCAGTGGTACCTGCCCCCAGAGACTCCGACACATCTACACATATAAATTACCAAGAGCTGATGGTAATTACCCTAAACTGAGACACAAAGGCAAGTTTAGGCCTTCGGGTAATTTTTGGTATCTAGTCACAGTTCCTGTTTGCAGTCCCTTCCCTTGCCTTTGTGCTTAAGTTTAGGGAATCTAGCTTAGCTTTTCATTAGCGGCTGGAACACGAGATGGTGGAGGATATAGTGATGGCATAAGTACCAGTGCAACCTCCTGTTCACCTGCATTCACATTCTACCAGAGAAATTGCTTCCTTGTGGGGCCTTGTTAAGGGTGTTTCTGTGGATGACATCTTTGCGAGTTGGGCATCACACCAAATTTGTTAAGTTTTACTGTCCTGATGTGATTGCGTCCTCACTTGCATGCTCAGGTCTTAATGAGGCCCGTTAGCTGACCTTTGGGGAGGGTGCAAGGTGTTGACCTTTGAGGTGCTATTGGTGGCAGAGCATGCAATTTGGGAGTGAGCTATATTTCCGATGGTGCGATACCAAGTGAAGTTTGAAAGGCAACGTTTGTTTACCAGGGTAACCCCAGTTCTCTGAAAACTGAGGGAGACATTTCATTGCATTGCCCTATTTGCATGTGCAAAAATGGCTTGTGTGGGGCCAGAGGCTATTTTTAAAAGGGTTTGGAGACCCCATGTCCTTGAAGTGATTTGGTCTGTCTTAGACAGATGTGTTGGCAGTTGAGTTTCTGTGAAAGAATTGGGTTTACCCTGGTAACCTAACATTTCCTTGGGAGAACACTCTGTGGACCAAAAACTCCATCTAAATTGTTTGAGTAAAGTTAAGTTCGAGTACAACAGTATGGTACAGTGTATGCAGAGGAACACGGCGCATTACCAGTAAAACTACGATGCCCATGTGAAGCAAGAGCAACATAAACTTTTTTGTGAAAACAGCCATAGCAAAACAACCCCATCGTGTTCATGTATATTTACTCTCTCACTCTCTTTAACATGTGTTCTGTCAGTAGTACCTGCTTAAGTCTGTAAATTGATGGATTACCCTCATGTCCCTGCTGATGCAAAAATTAATTTGCCAGTATATATACACGCATAAAGACAACCTTTACACTTACTGCAACTAATGCCTGCTTTCAGCACAAGTGGGTTCAGATAACACTTTCACCTGTATTTGAAGGACCTTTAACAAAATCCATAAAACAATAAAATCTTCTGAGTGCAGTATTCACATCAATTACATTTCTGTTTTCTATGAAAATCCTGTAGGAAGACTAACAAAAAATTAGATGGGAGCACATTCAAACACCTAAATCCCCCTGTGATTCTGGTGACCCCTGACCCAGACTGACCTTCTGCTTGTTGAGGATCTTCATCGCATAATGTTGTCCCGTTTCTCTGTGCTTCACCAGCATAACACGACCAAATGAGCCTGTGCCCAGGGTTTTCAACCTCTCAAACTGCTCCAGACAAGCAGTGTTCTGAACAGACAAAGCAAAAACGATTAGCTGATTTTGGTGAAAATGGGATATTTAGAGTCATGTTGCTGGTAGCGAGTTTATATTTTCAGCTACTCCTGTGCTCACATTTACCACTAATTCGTATATTTTCATGGTATATATTCTTTGCACACGTTATAAACAATAAATTACATATAGACATCGGCAGTGTAAATTTAAAGGACAATTTAAAAAAAACTATTACTCATGTTTGGGGTGCCTGAACTGTTTCTCAGGTTGCTGTGATGGTCCTAGAAACTTATTTATCATGAATAACTGACGTTTTCCTACATAGAATCAAATCATGCTTAACACTCATATATTTTTAGGTACTGACACAGATTTTTTTTGCTGCCGTGTTACACATGTGATACATATTGGTTTAGGTTTAGATATTCAGCTTTATCGCAAAAGTCTAAACAAAAATATTGCCTTCACTGCAATTTTTATACCCGGCGCCATAGTTTGAGCAGCTCAAATGTAATTGGCTCATTGCTACATAACCTGTTTCACTGACAGTTGTGGGTTGTTTCTTCATTACTTCTTCCTAAGCAGATTTTTTTTTTTAAGTTGTGGAGATGTGCATTTGGGAGCTACAAACCCACAACATGTGTTTGAAAGAACTCTCATTTCAAGTGAAACAAGCTATCCTTGAGATCCATTAAACAAAATGCAGTACTGGTGAACTTTGTATTACTCAGTATTACAGTATTGCAATGGGCCCTTTTTAGCATTGTGTTAATTTGTCCATTTGACAATATGAAAAATGTATATTGAATTTTAATTTGCAGCATTAAATATGACAAAACATATGAAGTTGTTTTATGTCACAGTTTACTTGAAACAGTAACTTGAATTTTAAAAACAGTCAGACAGTAGCATCATCACTAACCAATAGCCAATAAACAATAAAACTGATGATGTTTACAAAAATTAATTTATACCACCAGCTGAATATATTAAAATTATCAAAAGAATTTGCTATCATTTGCATACAGTGATAGCTGGTAATACTGAACAAATAAACAGTAAAGACATAAAACAAGTGAAATTTCAGTAGTTATGATTGGCATTTTCAAAAACAGCAGCCCACACAGAAACAATGTATATATTTCTTTGGCCATACAGAATTGGAGTGAAAATTATGTTTTTCTAACATGCAAACAAAGTTAGGATTAAATTACAATCAATATATCCTGTGTATCATATTTTTGGTGGACAGAAGTGCATGCACACACTAACCTGTGCAGGATTCTCCCACTTTTTGAGGAAGTCCTCTTTGGCTTTAGCAAGGAATTCCTTGACTGTGGAAAAAAAAAACACACCAGTGTTTACATAAGAAAGGCTTTAGTGGGGCATCTGTGTGTATACAGAAAGTGACACCCCCCCCCAGCAAAATAAAGAAACAGAACACCTACTTTGTCTGAAGTCAACAGCACAGAGTCTAACTAAAATCTGTTAATTAGATCAAATTTTATTCATGTCCATCATAAAATCACCTGCTCATAACTATTACTCACAAAGACCCAGAGGCTACATGGATGATTTGTCAATGTGTCTGAAGATTTGAGACGCACACTGATCATCTTATTGGTTTGTAAGTTAATTCAGCCTGTGTTGGGATTTTTCTAAATGTACAGCAATTAGTCCAGATATGACTGATAGTTTGAAAACTACATTCAGAATATTCTCAAGTGCAGAAAAAAAGAAATCCTGAAACCTGAACTTAAAATCTCATCTAAGTATACTCATTTAGACGCTCAAATCCCAGGACACATTTTCAAAACACTTGTTCACCTATTAACTATCAACACTTTCCCTTCTCAGCAACCACTTGCCTTTGAGCAAAGCACCAAACCCTTAACTAAACAAGTCAAGCTTCTCAGTGACCAGGATGCATTGATACCAAGTAGCTATGCCATATACTTAGATGTCTTGATTTAAATGTCAGGCAGTCCTTTTGGCATACCTGTTTCTTTGATTTTTTTTTTACATTTTTTATCCATTACAGTATTTAGATTTACGTCAGTTTGTGAAACATACATAACTAAATAAACCTTTACACATCATTTCCTAATAAATCACTATTCCAAAAACGATTAAAAAAAACAACAGTATAACCTCAGACATGAGCACACTCATCCTTCTGTATTTGGACTTACAGTACAGCAGACAATCAGACTAGCTCAGTGTCAATCTGCAAACCTTAAGGGGGTCCACCAAACAAAATAGCCCCCACACATTCAGCAGCATCTCTTTCCAGAGAGCAACAGGCACTGTGTGTTTGGGAAATATCTGACACATAGCTTGTGATCTCGCCAAGATTTGAGTACAAGAGGATGTGAAGTTGCCAAGAATCTTGCAGCTTACAATAGCTGTTGGTTGTTTTGCACCTCGTGAAGCGATTTGGCTATGGCAACTGTACTACCACCTGCTTTATTCTACAGCAGCATCAACTGAATCCACAGAAAAAGTCTGTACAAAACGGACCACTACTACTGAGCACCTATTCATCTGTATCTATATTGTGAGGTTAGTTCATTGAAATGTAGCTGCGTAATTTGGGTTCTTGAGAGCTATCCTGGCACAGGACTGAGCAGTATGAGTGGATCTTTATAAATCAGACAGCAGAAATAGGCCGCTGCATGGAATGTTAACTGAAGCTAACATAGCCGCTGTGTCACACCGTCTCTGGTGATTTCGTGAGGCTGTAACAGAGCAATGTGTTATGTGTAGCGTACAGGCGAGGGTACCCACCGCTTTCCATCTCGCTGCCCTTCCTGGCCGTGGGCGCGTTGCCCATGATGACAACCTGTCAACGGGCGATCCGTGGCTTTTTGGCCGCCCTGCAGCCTTCTCAAGCCGGTCTAATCTCGATTAGGTCTGATCGGTATTTTCTAAATCCAAAAGCACCAAGCGTTAACTCCGAGGTCTTGGTCTTTAATAGCCTGGCAGCTGCTGATGCGGTGCCAGGGCGAGACGAGATGGTAAAGCGGGTTCACTCACTCCTCAGTCATCAGCAACCGGCGACCGATATGTAGCTCAAATCCACGGGGAGGATACCTTTGAGGTATCTCGCTCGTTGGGGCTTCACTGGACCGTAAGGCCGAGCTCGGCGCAGATGGCCTGAACACGGAGGATCCAGTCTTCGCCTGTCCCTCCTTGCAGCCCCCGCCGAACGAGCCCCCCCGGCTCCCCACCTCTCCCCAGCCTAAAGAAAAATGACACCAGAGGCGGGGACGCGATATTCTCAGCCCAAGAGCCGCCACTTTTCGTTACCAAACCCAGCTTTTAAAAATTAAACCTCGGCGGGGTCCGACGACGACGGGAATTCACCCAAATCAACATTGGCCCCCCGTAGCCTCGGAGACGAGCGAGATGACGGAACTACAGTCGACTGAACGTCCCGCCTACTGGCCAGAACCGGGTTTTGATTGACAGCTGTAACCAGCCCGCGGATTGGCCACCTATGTATGCCGGTAATTTACGGAAGGCACCGATTGGCTCTTCGCAATCCATCAAGAGCGGCACCATCCTACCGCTCTACACAAAGCGAGTGAGGGGAACGTCACCGATTATTTTCCTCCCGACGACATACCCGCCCACTTTTCCTGGTTTCCGTTCTCCATTGGCTCGACGCGGGCGAACCGTGGGAATCTCGGAGAATGTGAAGATGTCCATTGGCTCTGAGTAACGATTGGCAGGTAGAAAAAAAAAAGCCTCTTCAGCCCCCCCCACTCCCACCGCCACCAAGCCACTGATACACGTTTGGCCAAGTGACGTCAACCGCGAGCTATTTTTAGAAATGTTGGTCAGAATTTAACGCACGCGCGGCGCGGTCGGGCAGGCAGGACTTCTAAACATTTCGCAGACCGCCGTGCGTTAAGTATATTTAGTGAGAAATATGAGGAAACAAGACGGTCTTTTTAAACACGCGGAGACAGATACCGTCTGTCTCAATGTTTTACAGTCACCGAAACCCTCCAACTGCCTCCTTCAACACAGCACATCCTCCCCAGCACCTGGCTTAGCCTAGCATATAACCGAGTCCTTTTATTAACAGGACCTTCAAAGGGCTCTGTTTCACATGGTTTTGCATCTGAATCTCTCATTTCAATAACAATTTCACCTTGTAG
>VOQK01037277.1:0-10042 GCA_015052645.1 Benitochromis conjunctus
TTTTTTTTTTTTTTTTATTCGAACGATGCGACCTAGGATTTTTTTTAGTCACACCATTGAGAAATTAGGTCACATGTTGGTCGCACTCTAGAGCCCTGTAACCTGACAAAACCTCTAAACAGAGCATTCAGCAGAGATCGGCCAAATTTTAATTACAAGTATACATCATTGGGGGAAAAAACAAAAAAAAACATTTTTCCTGTTAAGCTCCCCCATCAGTGGATAAATGTGCTTTGTTGCCTCTTTTAGGCCAAATTTATTTGGTTACATTGTCATCTGTGTAATGTGCTACAGCAAGTCAATTCTGACCAACTGTTTCCTTTGCAAACAGTCATGACAAAAATGCAGAAAACCAGCTGGGTAAGTCACTAGGCGATCAGAGCCTGCAGTGCCTGACTTACCACTTTCACATACCTCCTCAAATGTAAACAATCCAAACTTTTCCATTTATTTCATCAACTACAAAGTTGCACAACTGACATATCTTATGAATTACTTAAGAAAACAAACAAACAAAATGCTGAGTACTTCCCGAACCCTCTGGCATCAGCAAGGCTGCTATGACCTACAAAGCTCTGCACATTACTGACAGCGGTAACTTGACTTTATCCACATGCACCAAGAGAAAAAACAGACACACAGGCACACACAAATTGTAAGGGACAGCGGAGAGTGGTACCATGGACAGACAGAGAGAGACCGAGATATCAAGAGAGTGTGGAAGAATGAACAGTGAGGGAAAAGGGACATTTACACAAAAAACAAACACACAGCTGAGAGAAACACAGGGATTAGCATGGCTGGTGATGGAAAATATTAACTGGATAACTCAGTGTGTAGTGAGTGTCTGAGCGTGTATGACGTGCTGAAATTTGCATGCCCAGCCGCCTCTCAGCATGTGAGTGGATGTATTTGTGCATATGTAAGCCTATTAGGAGTTGAATGCGGGGACCATATAGTGCCACTAAGAGTTAATATTCCATCACAAGTCTCTAATCTCCTGAGAGAGAGGGGAGGAAAAGAAAGAAAGAAGAAGAAAGCTTAATATAAGGACACGAAGAGGGGGGGAAAGGAAGCAGGAATAAAGCAAAGAAAGGAGGTGCCAAGAAAATGTGAGCGACTCCAGAGGGAGGCTCAGCAGCAGATAAAAGAAGCCAAATTAAGGAAATTAGAAAAGGACAGAAAGGGGGGAAAAAGAGAGAGGGGGTGGTGTGGGTAGGGTATAACAAGTATAAAAGCCCAAACTTCAAAGCATTAGTGATGATCAAATAAAGTAACTTTAAAATCAAAGCAGATGACAACCACTGAGTTAGCAGAGCCTACCATAGTTAACAGACCCACAGTACTAAAAAAGCAATGCTGTCTCAAATGACCGTTTCCAACAGTGAACGCAGAGGAGACTTGTCAGATTTACAGCCTCTACTTGGATTCAACTGATTCTGTCATAGTGTAAGGTGGTGCGCCACGTTGGGAACAATGGGTTCATTTGAGACGGACACATGAATAGGTAAACAAAGCAGTATGAACCATGACCATGAATGCTGCGTCCTAGTAGGGATTATGGTTTGGTTTTATGTTTAATGCTCATGAAAAAGCCCACAAAGCACATGGCTGGTTAAGCATGAGTGATGTGTGTATAGCTGTATGCAGGGATGTATAATGAGCTGCTTGACACCAAAGGTTAGTGCGCGCAGAACCGTCAAAGGGCAACAAGATTGGACCGTTCCTTTTAAAAACCGAAAGGTGATCGAGGATGAGAGGAGAGCTGGGAGGATGAAATCACACGCAGGAAGTTTAAAATGAGGAATTAGAAAGTGGAAAATAGGGGGAATACTCCATAAAACTCCACAATAGCCCGATCCAGTGAACAAGGAGGGGAAAAGGGACTTAAGGCTAAAGAAAACAGGGGGACTAGTCGATTATTTAACTTAAATGCTGCTTTTAGCCATCTGGGATTATGTAGGATTAATGTCACTTCTGCACTTTCTTTCACTTTGGTGCAGCATGGGTGTGACACCCGGAGGAACTTATAGGCGTCACACCCACGTGACACCTATTGTTCTTTTTTTATTTTATTTTTTCTAACTGAAGAGAAATTAGCCGAGTTTGAAGATCGAGTACGTAAACCTGCACGCTTGGATGCGCTTGCACTTCGAGGCTTTCTCCCGGCCTCCATCAGGCCATCACGAGTAATCTGTAATCTTCTGGAGGTTTGGCCTAAATTCCCGAGAGAGCCCAATTTCCATGTCCAGCAGAGCTCACCCCACCCTGGGGGAAGGCTGCGGGCCTCCCTGAGCCAGCTGGCAGAGCTCTGGAGAGTACCAGCCAAGGTCTGGGATTCAGTCACTGAGACAGCTGTGGGACTGCTTCATTCACAAACCATGGTGAGTGTGTGTTTGTATTATGTGTATATGAGTGAGGAAGCGGCGCTGCCTCAAAGCAACTAGTTGGTCTTTGAATGACGAGAAAGAGTGCCTGTGAGAACGACTGAGTGGCTGTGTTCGCCCTCGTCTTCTCTCATTTGTAATTCTGTGTGTGTATTTAGTGTGCGTGCGGTTGTGTACCTGTCTTTGCCGTTCTGGATGCTCTGGTCGAGAGTGGCCCTGTCGGTCAGAGGAGAATTCCGACTGCGGCCGGTACCGGTGGACAGGATGCTATTCTGAAAAGGTGGAACATCAAAATAGAAATGTTAGAAAAAGGGGACAAAGGTTTGATTAAGGATGGATGACACCACCAAGGTATCCAGAGAACAGCCTTTCAGCCAACTTCTCAATGAAAAAAGGACAAGCGGCTTAAACAACCTCATGTGAATTAAATCTTTCCATAATTAGCGCTCAAGAGAATTTCCTGGATCAAATTAATTTTTGTGCACCATGTCCAAATGATCTGTGAATGACACAATAAACAACAAAAACAACAACAACACCAATTCATTTTCACCTCGCTATGCTTGATAGTCACTTGAAGCCTCTCCACTCCCACGTGTGCACTTTCCATTAGAATGACAGTTAAGCTCCGCACAGTTTGAGGTTGGGCAGAGCTATAATACATATCTGTTATGTCACCAAAGCCCACAGATAAATGAATAATAAATGCCTAAAGGTGTGTCGAGCTGACAGGTGCAACAAACCTCAAGAGGCAAGTCAATCGAGCAAAGTTTTTAAACACCCACACAGTCCTACCAAGAGGTCTGACCAGGGGCTTCAAACCAAAACGGTTGGACATGAAATCTCCTAAAATATTTTTCATACGCACACTCGACCTTTACAGTTACGTTTTATTTTAGTTTTTGATGATAGGCATCATATTTTGAGACACTAAGATTTAATTAAATGAAAACAAATACAGTTTTGTATTTGTTTTCATTGTGTTGACCGACACTGCTGGCAGATGTTAAGGTTATAAGACTCCCTCAGGGTTCTGCCAATTGATGCCAACTGAGCAGATGAGAGCTGGTGAATGCACTTAAGACATGTGCGTACGTCATTAAATGAACGAACATGTAACGAATGCGGGTGGATGTGCTGTGGAATGTATGTTTTCTTTGTTCAGGGCTGCGTGAATAACCGGAAAGACGAGACTGAGCTTATTACGTTCTCCAATTGCGGCTCAAGGCCTGAGCCCCGACACGAGGCTGTGAGACTTCAAGTTCTTCACCAAGTTTGTGGACGCTGCTCTCATCCCTGGTGAGAGGTTTTGGGTGTATATAACTTAAAGATAAAGGCCTTATCTAACTAATACGCAGATGTAAAACACACTGATGTAAAAGCAAAGTGCACGATGGCAAAGAAACCACCGCAGTGTAGGAAGCGCCACACCTGCACAGTTTCACTTTCACAGAGCAGTTAAAACGTTCATAGTTTAAAGGCCACTTGTTGTCATTTAGTTTAATAATTAACTGGGAATTATTTTGATCTTTGGACCACAGCATGTGAGTAATGGTGGCTGATGACAGCATACACTAAAGAGCAAAAATTACAGCTCTGCAGACAGCAGTTACTTGTGACTTGTGCGCATGTTTGTGAATTTGTGTATACACCAAGTGATGACGCAAACACAGCCCTTTGTGTTTTCGATACGGCTTAAATGCAAATATATCAGCAGTATGCGTATTAGGTCTCACGGTGGAGGGCGTGGCACTCTTCTTGCGGTCGGTCGGGACCAGAGGACTGGCCGGCACCTTGGTGGTGGAGCTGCCTGACGAACCCTTCCTCCCAGGATCCTCCCCTGCTGACCGGTTGTCTGTCTGACCTCCCCTTTTGGAGTAGGAGGAGCCTAGGGAGAAAAAAAAAAAAAAAATGGAGACAGTGCGTCAGACTAGCTCTTAATAGGCTTGAACCTTGGACCCTTCTTCTGCTTTGTCTGCTGGTTTGTCACTTCCTTTCTTTACTTTACTCAAACAGGAAGCTGTCATTGCAAGCCCTCTACTCATGCACTCACTCTTCTACTTCCTTCACTGAACCTTCTCTTCCTTGTTAACCTTTATTCCAGCCTAAATCAGGTCCTCGTCTTGAGCTCCCACGTCTACAACTATGTCTCCAGTGTAAAAATGCTAAATCTGATCCCCTCATTCATCTACTTTTCCTTCTCAGACGCCAGCTTTCCCATTCCCCTCCAACACACACCAATCTCACCCTGGTCGGTGGCTCGGCGGTTCTGAGGCTTCTGGTTGGATGACACACTGCGCTGTACCTTAAACAGAGGAAAGATACACACAGGTCAGAGCAGCATTTAATATGCTTAAATACACAGTGGGATGTTTAATGTAGAAGCCATGACCTGTATGTATGATTAAAATCCTCAAACATCAAAGAGTTCTTGTTACATGTGTAGGGTCAAGTCAGTGTATCTGTGTCGCTTGCTGGAGTTGGGGAAACCTCATTAAGAGCTAGCTGAAGACATTATGTGTTCTCATTATACCTTATGAAGCGGGGAGGGAGCATTTATGTTGCTTACATCACTTCCGGGCCGAGGTTTGATGCAACCTTCATCAAGCTGAGGGAAAAACCAAAACAGACGTCTTAATACGAGGGAGAAAAAGACTGCTGTGGTGTAAGTCACGTAAACACAAAGGACTAAAAAAGAAGATGTATATAAAGACAGAGTCATTTCTTCACAAAGGACAGCTCAGCTCTGACAAACAGTACCATGCATAGTTATTTTGACTCTTATTACTGGGTGAAGCATGCACTTTAAAAAAACAAAAACAAAAACAAAACCCTGGGTAACCTCAGAGTTCCTATAGTCCAGAAGCAGGTATGTAGCCATCACGTCGTTGTACTTCTGGTTCACCAGCGAGTCCTGGATCTCCTCCTGAGAGAATCCCATCTGCAGCATGATGTCTGCACATACAGTAAAACCATGTTATGATTAGAATGGTGAACTGACACTAACTTTTTTTTTTTAATGTTTAGGAGAAATATAAACAAGAAAAGAAAGAGACAATGTATACTCAGGTGTGGCTGTGTGTGATGAAGAAAAAGGGGTTTAGAGTCATCTTGCCTACCTGTCCTCCTGGGGTCCTTATAATCTGGCTGAGGTTCGATGTAGGGTTTGAGTTCCTCTTCCTCATAGCCCACATTCATCCACCGGTCTCTCATTATCTGCTGCTGGTAGCAAGCCAAACAAACAGATAACGGCAGGCATGAGTTGGCAAAAAGCACAAATGGGCAGAAAGGAGTGTGGGGAAGGATGAAAGATGAACAGAGTCATAGTAGCTCGCTTGTCTCTTTGTTTTACTTCACCGAGACTTTTCCCCTGGCAACTAAGAGTGTCACAATTCAGATACTACACTGACTTTAAAAATGAAGCCCACAATACCGCTTATACACTGCAGAGTCCATGATGAAGAACATGGACATTATATAAAGACTGTATGTCTGATAAAAGCTGAGTGAATCATAGCAGGGTTCAGTTAAGAGTTATCGATCCACTGGCTTCTTAAAGCAGATGAGACTGTACATTCCTTGTTTGAGTGAGATGCACTCTGCTGATTGTGCATACATTGCTAAGTGGGTTTAAACGAACAGGCACACAACTCATTTTTCTAAATATTAAACTATGAGTTCACGGGGTTGCTTTAGCACGACCAATCAAGGATAGGGAATAACTACATATGTTATTAAAGGAAAACCTACAACATAACAAGCCAATGCAAGCAGCAACACTTCCCCCCCCTCCCTGTCACCTTAGTAATATTTTTCATCCGAGCAAGTTACCTTCCATCCACATTCACCGCAACCAAATTAAATAACCCTTAACAGGTATTCACTAAGTCTTTAAAAAGCACTTTACACCTCAGCAACAAACTCACATGTGGCTGATGAAGCAAGTCTAACTTTACAGTCCTATATGGGCTGTAAACACCATTCTTAGCAACAAGCTACATTCAAAACATCTGTAGGATTCATGCAGTAACATTTAGGAGGCCGAAATGATCATTTCATTCATAATGAAACAAATGCGATAACTGAATTACAGAGGTGTTTTGTGACTTGCGTATGTGCGTGTGGCACTGCTGTGCGTTGTACCTCGAGGCTGCCTCTTTTTGAAGGGTTCAGGATGAGGAACTTTTTGAGCAGGTTCTCACAGTCGGTGGACATATAGAAAGGAATCCTGTATTTACCACGCAGCACGCGCTCTCTCAGTTCCTGGAGATGGACAGGTATACGGAAAGTCAACGACAGTGAGCGCCAATAATCAGCAACTTTAAACACGCACACGCACGCGCACACACCTTTCCTTTGAAAACAAATTTGGTCAAAACAAAGCAACTAATCATCCAAAGGTTTCTGTAAAGATTAAACATTTTATGATGCATGCGAAGAGGAAATCTCATCAGTATTCTCCTACCTAAATCAGATATGGCTCGACGTAGCCAAGCTAAACATTATCTATGCTTACAAACGAATTACAATTTTATTAAACAGGAACCATATTCATATAAGCTGGTTAGCATTTCAAAAAGCTCTGATTCAATCAGAGCAGCAGCACAGGACGTGGGTGATATAAGCATTAAATGAAACTCATGGACTTGCGGGAATTTCTACTTTAGCTTTAATACCAGAAGGCACTTCCAGTTCCCAGGCACAGAGTAGCATCGCAATTTAACTGTTTTTTTTAAATCACCACCATTCAGCTCATTTATCAACTTTCATGTGTTCAGACACGGAGCAGGTTAATGCACATAGTAACGCTTGTTAACACAGCTGTAATGAATGTGCTTATTCTGTCAAGCCCTGCATTTTCATAAAACCCAACAGGAGGTAGAGCAAAAGGCATGCTCAATAAGCCTAGATTATATTTCTCTGGCATTTTAATATCAATACCATCACATTCAATGTCATATCGCCCACCCAAAATGTGTCTGCACTTCCAGAATGAGTCATGTGGATACTGACTGAATGCACAGTGTGATAGGTGGTGTGAATGATTGGTAGCAAAAGCAGTTCATAGAAAACATCAAATCTCCTCTCTTTAAACACCGAACACACATCATCAACAAACGCAAATTTGGAAAGTCAATACAGGCAGAGAGATAATAACTTTCACCCATTCTAGAGTTCAATTTCTGCATTCTGCAGGAAGAGGGAACAGAAACCAGCATGACCAATACTACAACCACCCACAGAATACAGACTTCCACTTATGTAACGCACGCACACACACACACACACACACACACACTCATCCTTCCGACCTTGAGGTTTTGTCCATCAAAGGGCAGCGAGCCGCTGACCAGTGTGTAGAGGATCACTCCGAGGCTCCAGACATCCACCTCAGGCCCGTCGTACTTCTTGCCCTGGAAGAGCTCTGGAGCTGCGTAGGGTGGGGAGCCACAGAAAGTGTCCAGCTTGTTCCCCAGAGTAAATTCATTACTGAAGCCAAAGTCGGCTATTTTGATGTTCATGTCTGCATCCAGCAGCAGGTTCTCTGCCTGCAGACAAACAGCAAAGAGAGAGGTCAGAGGAAGAGACATTTACAATGTTCAAAATACAGGAGCACAAATAAAGAGGAGGAAATAAACCATGCACAGATGAATTTTCTTACGGCATACCAAATGTGCCAAAAAATGGAAAACACTGAAGATTGGCTTTGTGGGCTCATCAGATCAGAAACCAGAGGCACAAAAAGTATAAAACTGAACAGTTGACAAAGTGAAATTAAGAAACTGATTAGCTTGTGATCAAATGTAACATGATCTGCCATGCAAATGACTTTGTAGGCAGCACATTCATGGTGCAGACAGAGTTCTAAAACACCTTTCTCTGGGTTAAAATACACCGCTCTGTGGGAAAGAGCGCTTTCACAGTAATCATCTGTGCCGTACAAGCGGCACACAATGGGTAAAAGTGAGAGACCACAGTTCTTTCCTGCGTGTTTGTATCTTTAAGCTCGACGTGAACCAGTGAGCAAGGAGGCTGGGGTTGCCTAGCAACAGGTCCGCTCTCCTTTTCACTTGCTCTGAATACTTTGCAGCTTCTGTGTTTGAGTGTGTGAGTGTGTGCATGCACACATTAAATACAATACTGACATCATCTCTAACCTCTAAGCTAAAAAAAAAAGAAAAAAAAAAGGGAACATCGCAGGTTTTTAATGATTTGTTGTTGATATTAATTATCCATTAGTCACTCACATCAACCTTATTATCGCTCATGAAAAGAAGCAGAGATGCAGCAGAACATGACATCAGTGATACAGTATTCATTTATTTTATTTTATTTTTTAGTCTTGGCACTCAAATGGGGTCATTTTAGTCTCCGTGTTAAAATGCACACTCATCAGAATTTGTTCTCAGTGTAAGACCAAACAGCAGGCCTGAAACATGAAGCCATGGCATTAGTGCCCAAACCTGTAGTTCATCTAGTGGCCACTTGAGGCTGGCTCTAAAAGTAGGTCAATCTAAGTATGAGGGTCTAAGACCAACACGTTAACAACCTTCTATACAGTTTCTTTCTTATGGTCAAAAACGGGTGATACCAGCAGGTCTACAGCCGCCCTTTTGGAGCACTTGAGCCTGTGCTCGATTTTTATTTTACAACATTTAATGTGATAATGTGAAGGAAGGCAAGCATTATGATAATCCTTCTGTCTCAACCAGAAACGGCTTACTTCTTAGCCTGCCTTTTATTGTGTGTGATTGTGTGTGGGTTAAAGGACAACCATTAGTAACTGTTATGCGTAGAAAATCCATGACCTTGCTAAAAGCTGTTAAAATTTCATTAAAAACCCCAAAATAGACTAGAAACAACTTTGAAATAGAAGGTTTCTGTCGCACTAATCATGATAATGTGTTGACTACAGGTCTGTCTGGTGGGACAATAAGAGGATTTACAACTCTGCATAATACTATGAACCAAACTGACCCAGAGGCCTTGGCCTGTGTGTGCATATTGTGCGCTTTGGTTTGTGGAATGATCTAATATGAACTGGCAGAAGGAAAAAAACAACAAAAAGATGAAATAGGAGGAGAAATGTATACAATGCATTTAACAGACTTTGTGAATATCATCTGGGTGACTTGTTTGTGGAGGTGGGATTTCAGCTCAAAGAGTCAAACTGTATGAAGACTGAGGTGCGGAGAGGGGAGGAGGTTGCTTTGACACCAACTCTAATTCAATAATGCCTTTGATTGTGTTCTCACCTTGAGGTCTCTGTGTACTATACACTTCTGATGGCAATACTGCACAGCTGACACAATCTGGAGAGTGACAAATTGAGTGAAAGAGAGGGAACAGGGAGAAGCAGGGGAGAGGAGGGATGACAGGATGGAGAGGTTCAAACAGTGAGCTCTTCATTAGGAGTTCATCCAAAAAGCAATTTCTGGATAGAGCTAGTGATGCAAGACTTAGTACAAACTGTACACTCATAATATCAGTCCAAACTGGCTTGAAATATACAACGGATACAAAGTTGGACTAGTTTCTCTGAAAGCAGCAGCAGTTTTTTTAACCCAACACACCTGTCTGAATTTGGCACGGGCTTCCTTCTCCTTCATCCTGCCATGAGCCACCAAGTAATCAAAGACCTCTCCTGGGAGACG